>WKFP01014989.1:222388-284724 GCA_011057875.1 Pterocles orientalis | reverse complement strand
ACAGGTTGAATTCCTGTTGACATTTAAAGCAGCCCAGAACCATAAAAACACAGCAAACAAAACTTCAGGCTTGGCAGCGACCACCAAAACCCACCTGCTCCCCATGGGCTGGCAAATGAAATCCACGCTCAATGACTTCTGCAGCAGCGAGCGAGAAGGAGGTTCCCCAAGGAGAGGTTGTCCGCTCTTGACCCCCCCACCCCAGCTCCTGGCCCTTCTGCTCTTACCCAAGGAAGTCATCTGAGGCCACCAGGAAACCCACCTTCCCCTTGGGTTATACTTTCTGAATCTTACGGAACTTCAATATTTTCCTTTTTTTTTTTTTTAAACTACATATTGGAAAAGATTGGTCCTACCTCGGGGAGAATTTACTGGTTGTGATTGCATGAAGAAGACAGAGCTCTATGTGTAATGTCCTAGGAAAAGTATGCTTCAATCCATGTTCCTTAACTAATTTTTTCCCCTATTTTTAATATCATTGTAAAGCTGCCTTCTCAGACACACCAGTACAATGAAGAAGGGTCCCACACCCACCTTCCCAGAGGAGCATGCTCTGCGGGAGAGGTCAACAGGGATGGGGTGACATGGGACCCAGCAGCATCTCCCACCCTGACGTCTTCTTCTGAGTCATCTGCAAGGCTGCTCACCCAGCTGGAAAAAAACCCAACCCGTAACCATCCCCCCTAAGAAACCTCCATCTCTTTATCCAACTTCTCTGAAAAAAACAAGATTTGAGAGATGCCACACAATAGAGTCCTTTTTAGCTATCTGTGCCCTCCAGCTGTGCATTAACACAGCTGGACTAAGCCAGACTGAGGGAATTATAAATTGATGTACTGGGCGATGTAGGAGGTTATATATTTTAAAAAAAAAAAAGGCACTCCAAAAAGAAAAGAAGAAAAACTCAACACAAAACTGGCTTGTAAGCTGAAGATTTCATGAGGTCAGGGTGAACGTACAAAACCTCTCACTGGAAATGTTATTAAGAATAGCATCTTATCTCCCGTCACATAGAAAGTACACTGATTAATAACAACACACTGATTAGTAGCAAACTCCTGAATCTTACAATATTGTAATTTAATAATGGTTTTTTTAGACTGAGGGGAAAAAAGCGGTGCTCAGGGCAGAGAAATCTCTGTATTTTAAACTCACCCTTTTCAAACCTCCTGACTTTGTGCCTTTGTAGAGCTGCTCACTAATAATTGCTATACGCTGAGAGCATCTTGAAGTTGCAGAAGGGCATTGTAAGTGTTTCAGGAAGACATAAGAGCATGTCCATACACTTACAAAGACTTCTCAGGTGCACAAAAGAACACACTTTGGAGACTGCATGTCGAAATTTTGACTCCATGCATACAGATCTCAGGTTGCTACTAGTAAACTTCAAGCCAGAAAAAAAATTTTGTAATTCAGGAGTATAAAATCTTTCTTAAAATATCCAAATCCAATTAAACCAAACAAGATTTTCTTTTTTTTTTTTTTTCTTGGTGAGTTCCTTTTAAATTCAGTTCTTTCAAATATCCATTAAACCTGTGGAAAATTAAATGGATTTTATTTTTTAATGTAATGTGGAATTGTGGAGATCTGAAGAAAAGCATGTGGTCCCAAAAGCACGTGGTGTTTTTCTAACTATACAAGTTGGTCTAATAAAAGATACTATCTCTCCCTGCAAACCTTGCCTAGCTTCAGTTTTCCTGCCTGTATAAAGATAACAGAAAAAGTTTAATGATTAACTTTCACGTTCTGTATTTTCTCCCTTTATCAGGCTTTTCCTGGCCGCTGGCTCTCCTGCCTTGCTGCAAAACACAGGCTGCAGGTCTGGAGGGGGGCCGCATGGGGACCTTGGTGTGGCCAGAACAACGCGAAACTCTTCAAAATGTTCTAAAATAACATCAGAGATGAGATTTCTTTTGCTACAGTGGAAGGAGGCTCTGAGTAAAGACTGGGCTTGAAATCACGGTGCCTCTGGCCACCTCACCTCGCCTCCCTGTCTCTCTCAAGGCTTTTGGAGGATGAAATAAATAAATAGAGCTTTCCAGACAGGTTATTCTGGGGCTCTGGCTGAGCAACACACACTAGAATGGGTGAGAACCATTTTTTTCTCATCCTTGACCCTAAAACCATTCTCCTCTGATGAGTGACAACCCAAGGTCACAAACTCATTGAGGGTTTCCACGTGGGTTTTTCCTGCGCTCCCAAGGTGGGCTCGAGTCAAGGCTAGGTTAAACTCTCATCGTTTTGCAAATCTTACCCTTGTAGCTGCTTCTTCTCCGCCTCTCCCACACCAGCCAGAGGGCACTCAGCCCAGTCAGCCACACGCAAGTGCCTTCTGTTTCATGGAAACCATCTTCAACGTCCAAATATTGCGCAGCTCCTCGACTAACAGAGGCTACAACCTCCCTAATTTAGCACCAGTGTTTAAAACAGTATCAAAGTAATCATAGATGAAAAATTGATCTCAAAGCAGAGCTATTTAAACTATGATAATCTAGAAAAATCCTTGCTAATCTCCTACATCTTTGAGCAAAAGAAACACACGCTCCCCGGGTTTCGTAATAAACCAAAAATGAACATTGGCAGAGCAAGCAGCATCATCTACAAATACAAACCAACCTTTTCTCCTTCTGAGCCAGAGTAGCCCAAGGGGTAACGGCACAATCATGCTTTTGATGGATTTATACAGCACAGTTCATCTTCGTTAATCTAGATAACACATTGGCAGATTCTTATTTTTCGATTCCAAGAATGATTCCTGTGCTATGGTAGATCAACACCCACCTCTCCCCCGACCACGCAGGGCTCCCCGGAGGTCTCCAACCACCACCCTGGATGCCTCCTTCCTACCCTCCCACCACATTGGGAAGGGGCTGTAGCACTGCAGCCCTGCCTTGTCCCGGCCCCAGGTTGTGTCCCAGCAGCCCCCAAAGGTCACCACACTCATCTGGTCACAGCTTGGGGCACCAAGGATGTCACCCAAGCATGGGGCAGCCGTGTCCTTGCCTCCCCCAGCTCTGATGCACGGCTCTTCTCACAGGGGCAACCTCAGCAACACAACACAAACTAAAGGAAGGAGATCAGGATGCTGGAATAAATTGCTTCTGCAAGGATCTGTACGTTCGCACTGGTTTTTGGGAGCTGACATTTTGGCCAATAATCTTCATAGTTAAGATGTCTTATTTTCTTTAAGATGTCTTATTTTCTTCTGCATGCAAAAGACAGCTACACTGCAGCTCCCGCGGCTGCTGGAAGGCATCTCCTACAGACATCCTCAGCACATTAAGTGACAAATAAAATCCAAATTGTAGAGAAACTGTTTTTGAAACCACGTTAAACTATAATGGGCTGAAAATGTCTTCATTTTTATGTCTGTTCACCACCAGAGAAGAAAGACAATGCCGATGCAGGTGAGCACATGCTACAGGTTTATCTAACAACGTATACTGAAGATAGTGAAAAATATTTCAAATTTGCCTACAGTTATAAACCGGTAAATCACACTGAACAATATCACTGCAGTAAGCTGTTTTCCTTTAATGGTTTTCTGTATTTTATCAATTCAATAAACCCCATCACTTATCAACCTAAAAGCTGCAGTTATATACCCTATAGTTATTGTCATTTAATTGATTTTTTTTTAAATTTTAAAATTGTGCCACAAACCCACCAGAAGAGTGAAGTGTGGCAAAACGAACTGATCAGATCTCTTTCCCTTCTTGGGAAGGAGGTGAGTGGGGAAGGGATGGCCTCGCACCAAAGTTTCAGAAAATTGACCAATTCCTGCCTTGCAGTAGAAAGCAGTTGGCAAAGACGGATGCTGACGCATCACAGCCCTGCCTACAGATTTATACAATTGATTACATCATACTGATACAAAACACACCAAACGAACCGAGCGGGCTGAGGAAACTCCCTGGCATCTTGAAAAAAGAGGCTCCTGCAGCAACAGCGATCTGGTGTCCTAAGGGATCCCGAAGCCCCTCGCACATTAGCTGCCACTGACACGAAACCAGCCCGCTGGCTGTAACCAAGAGGCACAGACCACATGGCATAAAGGTGACAAAACACATGGTACCCATCAAGAAACCCAGCTAAATGAGCACTTTACAGCTTCACACACATGCCTCTGTTTTCATAGTGCATTCCACAAACACCCAAGAGGTAAACCGTAACAGTGCTCAGTGTGATCTGTTTCTCTAATTAATATCTTTGATAGCACAAGGAAAAACTCAATATTGCAAAAAGATCTGTAACACGTGGCCAGCCGATTTTCTTAAGAAGATTTAAGAATACAGAGGTGGCTTCATAACTACCCCCAAAGCCCTTTCCACTGAGTGGCACTAATTTCAGTAGGAGTCTTCCTAAACTTCTCCCTGATTCTCAGCGCAATCTTCCTTGACCTGCTGTCCTCTCTCTGCAAGCAGACAAATTCTGTGCCCCTTTGTTTCCCTGATGCTCTCTTCCTTCCAGAGGAAAAAAGAAATTCTTCTGCAGAAACTCGATAGAAGTTGCTGTCAACAGAGAAATCCTCGGTGGAAACAGACCTTGTGAAGCAGGTCCCTCTCCATGCCTTTCTTCAAGGTCTAGCCTCCTGACATGATGGGTTTCAAGATTTTTTTTTTTTGCTTTGTATGTAATGCAAGGGTGACAATTCTTGAAGGACTCCTCTTCAAGCTCTCATCGAATGACCATGATGGATCTTCTGTACCCAACACAGCCACACTGCTGTGCTCTCCAGAATTGGAGAGGACATCGCAAATACCCACAGACACAACAGAAACCCATTCCACCCTCTTCCACCTCCTTACTCTGGATTGAGCCGATGAACCACCAGGTACAGAGCGTGCACCAGGACTCCTCCCCGGTACGTGCCTGGATTCAAGCCACTCCACTGATTTGAGACTGCTTTGCTGTTTCTGCCCCTATCAGGCACACACAAAAATATCAGTTGTTGCTTCCTGGTGATTCACATGAGGAGCACCTGGAGTCAAGGGATTCAGTGTGGGGATCATTCAAACCAGCTGCGGTCAGTGAAAAGAATCCATTCTTCATTCCTGCGACCAGGCTTGCTAGAAAGTAGGGAGCAAATGTTCTACCCGAAATAGTTTTGGTCTGAACACAAGCGAAGCTATTGGCAACAACAATGTTGAAAGCAAGAATGTCTTAGCATCAGGCTCAGATGCCTTGCAAATGGATCTCGTATCCTCTACCCCGAACCGTATTTCTTTCCGCCTCTAACAGACTACATGCTTTAACCAGCTCTGGCAGATTGCAGAGTCTTTATTTTGGCTAGTAGAGAGCTCCCTTCCATATGGGACCCATCGAGGATGGAAAGCAGATCTACTGGGATGGAGAGCCCAACCCCAGCTGAACGCCAGGCCACCACAGCCCTCCCCACCGAAGCCAAGTCATGCAGGAGTCCTGGGCAAAGGGTGCAAATCCTTGGCTGCTCTCCCTTCCCTGGAGCCACACGGCCAGGCAGGGGTGCGGGTGGATTTTCCCATGCTGGCCACCCAGTGTGGTCCCTACAACGATGAGTCCATCTGCTGAGGGTGCTCTCCTGCCCCAGCTTTCCGTTCCATCACCGTCCCTCCGTGAACCCAGTTTTACCGCAAGGATGCTCCGACAGTATTGCAACAAATGCTGCTTTTCTCAAAGCACTGTTACCTGTCACAGCAACCAGGTGTGAACGGTTAGGTCTTTGCAGTTTATTTTTAACCTGCAATGAATTTGAAAAGCGGAAGGTGCTGCTGTTGCTAGGGCTGCAAAGGTAGAGTAGCAGACACGAAGAGTTCCCTCTGGGTGAGCAACCAGGCCTGATCCGAGCGTTTCCTCTGGGTTGACTGGCAAGAGCAATTAATCCTGACGCAGGGCATATGTTCCGAATTTTGTGTACTTCAGAAACGAAACGAGAAAAAAAAAAAGTTATTGTGCTTTGCTGTGAAATATCAAAGGCACTGAACTGTGATGCATTAACATGGCATTGTCTTCAGGACTCTCGCCCAACTCAGGGCTGACAAGAGGAGCTGGCACACAGACGTTAAGAAGTGCTCATATTCTTTCCCTGCACACCCAGGTACTTTTGCACGGCACAATAATAGATGTGAACGTGTCTCCATCCTCTTCATACAGTTATCAGTGCGGCACAAAGGAAGGACAATGCCCCTTAATAAAAGATAAAAGAGAGGATAACAACTAAGATAAAAAAGATTTGCATTTATTAATGTCACAATATAAAGGAAAAGATAAAACTCCACAAGCAAGTTTCTAATTTGGTCTTAATCTCACTGGGTGTAGCTGTGCCAGAGCTGGCTGCCTCTCTGTCTCAGTCCCAGTCTCCTTTCCATCAGTCAGGACAAGCCTCTTCCCAAATCACAGCAGCTGGCTGCAGCAACCCTCCACCTCCCCTTTCTCGCTACGGCTTTCCCTTAGAGCACGATGACTTTTAGATCCTTTCAGGCTCAAAGCCCAGTATGCGGTAAAGCCCAGCACAAAGTGATATTTATTTCTCATAATTATTTTTTTTTAATATAAGAATCCTATAGAAAAATAACCTCAGCAGTATTTGTCATCGCCAGAGGTGGATTTGAAGCTTTGACGAAGCGAATGAGCTGCACACGGCAGTGCTTGGAGCTAAAGGAAAAGCCTGCCCGAAGCCAAAGCTCCTGCCTTCCTTCAGCTGTAGTAAGGAGTGACTTAAAATCTTCCGGGGAGCTGGAAACTTCGGTATGGACAAACTCAAATGAACAGCCACACTGGCGGCAGAGCAGTTTCCTTAATTAGAAACTTGGCTGCGTTCGGAAGGAGGAGGAAAACAATGCTACAGACAGCCAAGGCAAAGAGCAACTAAGAACCTCCTCAGCTCTGGAGGAAACAGAAACCAGCTCTATCAGCCTCCTACATCCTCCAAAACCAC
This sequence comes from Pterocles orientalis, assembly GCA_011057875.1. Classification (NCBI taxonomy): domain Eukaryota; kingdom Metazoa; phylum Chordata; class Aves; order Pterocliformes; family Pteroclidae; genus Pterocles; species Pterocles orientalis. The sequence continues at coordinate 277,808 of WKFP01014989.1, read as the reverse complement.
TTGTAATTATTAGGCTGAAAATCAAACACGGTCCTGCTGCTGGATCAGAGCACTACAAGCTTGTGAATATGACTTGGTCTTAATGAATACATTTTGACAAGGCTCAAACCACTCCCCAGGCGATTGAAGACACTGTAAAAAATCAAGGAACTGACAGTTTTTGACCTCAAGATGTCAAAACCAGAACTGCTGTCTGGTTTTGACGAGTTGTCACTCTATCTCTTGGATATCCCTACTGCAGCGAAACATTTCACGTCATGAGCTGCAACCGCACGTGGTCCACGAGACTACAGGCACGTTCTGAGCATCAGTCAACCCAGCTTCCACAGCATCCCAGGAGAGCTGTCGGTACAGCAGCTGTGGGCTTCCCAGCCCTCTGCCCTGCTCTGGGGCTTGGCAACAGGCAGTGTGGGCTTTTCGAACCCATCCTGAAAGCACAATAAACTCTCTACGAAGAGATATTTCAGACCGTGCACATCTCTCACGCCAGCACAGGGTACATCCCGACAGAGAGATGGGTAAGTGTAGAGAAAAGTGAAGAAAATCGCAGGTGGAGAAACAGCAGCTTTCCCCTTTTTTGGTTGTCAATCCAAGCAGCACCTGACACCTGCGATCAGAAAGAAGCTGCTACCTGTTGCGCTGAGAAGATGTGAGCATCCTGCTATGGAGATTCAACCAGCCGGTGCCAAACAGCGCTCCGGGGAAGAGGCAGCTGTGCCGTGCGTCGGGGAGCCCGGGAAGGCAAAAGGGGAAAACACTTCTTGGCTGCAGCAGAAAACCAACACACTGATGCCTCGCCTAAGCACACGACTCCGGCCAAGGAGAAACAGGGGTCATGGACCGTTTCCAGGGGTGCACTTGAGATGCTCTTACTGTAATTGAACGTGAAGCGGTGGCCTCCCAGGGCTGCGCACGCTCCTCGCTGTAGTGTGGGACTGAGCACAGGGTGTTTTTCTGCTTCAAACCAGCTGCCGGAATGAAACGAAACGCGGGTATCTGACGCGCGGGAGGCTGAGGAGCACGGCTGCGGTCTGCAGACGGGTGACTGGAGAGCGATGGCAGCACGAAGGTTGAGTTTTCCGAGTGTGGCTCCAAAAAGAAAATCTCAGAGGACATCCCCGCGATCCTCTTTCGCGCAGGAGATGGAAAAGAATGATCCTGAACTGGACAGGGAGAGGTGCAGCTCCCCAGAGGGTCTCTGCCCCAAACCCTTCTGCGGCAGGAATATGGCCATCCCCTAGGAAGACTTGCAAAATTCCCTTACATCTGACACCCAGCAGGTCCGCGAGGCTTGACACAAAGCAGCAAAGCACAGGTTACACTCTCTGTTTATGAGAAAATTAATCTTAAATGACGTGGAGTGAAATCTTGGATCTGGGAATCCATTTTTTTTTAAAAAGAAACCATTTTAACTTGCTATTTTGCCAAATTCGGATTAAAAAACATCGCTCAGACCCCAAGGGCTCAGGACCCACTTATGAAAGACGGCACTGCTGTATTTGGATGGAGTCGAGTCAGAGTTATTTCTAACACCACGAAGGGCAGAAGCCAGAGGCAAGCAAACAAAGCACGTAACTACGCCAACTTGAGAGGAGGAGTGTACAAAAAAATTTGCAACACAAATATTTTGTGAATGTTACCAGCAGCGGTGTTCCCAAGCATGGAATACTTTCCTAGAAACAAGCTACCTTTAGGGCACTGGCCGTCCTGCTGCAGTATTTTCCTTGGCTTACTGTTGCTGATTCCGGTATTTTTCCTTTTCTTCTGCTCTCCTACTTTCTTCCTTCCTCTCCCATTTCTCCAGATGCGTTTGCACCGAAGGAAAGCTGCTCCCTTTGACTCTGTGGGGCAGTTGGCAGCCTTGCCTACGCTCGGCGGTGCTCGCAGCCTGGCTGCTGGCTGGACCGTCCGGTATTTCTCAGTACGTGGTTCTTGTTCGGTACTGTGGTGCTTTGGCTATGCGCCTTACGAAGGGATTAAACAAACAGCTAGGCAAGAGGCACATTAACACAGCATGCCTAATAACTTCCCCGAGTGGGAGTGAAGGAAATGGGAGATTCCCCAGGACACAGAATACGGCCAGATTCTCATTACAGGGGACACCGTGGAGAGGAATTTATGCACTCCTGGCACCTGGTGCAGGCAAGCCATGAGCAAACCATAAGAGTACAGAAAACAAGGCAGGAATTGCATTGCAAACCGCTTATCTTCTCGAGTACAGCTGCTGCTCTGGAGCCTGAGGGCTCTGGGAGGAGTGCGAGAGGCTTTTGAGAAGGAGTTAAAGCAGCGCTCTCCCTTACTGGCATCTGACGCCTCTTCCTTCCTGGAGCAGAAGCAGCTCTGTCCCCCCGGGAGAACGCTGGAGCATCTCCCTTGGCTCCCACTAAGTGCTCTGCAACTTCCCATGCTGTAAACCGGTTGCGTAACACCAATCTGCACTGTGCAAAACCTCTCGAGCACCGAGCCTTGGAGGAGCCAATGTTGTTTCTCTCAATCCTTCTGTGAGATCTGCCTTCCATATGTCTCTGCCGATGTGCTTGCCTTCTCCACGGCTGCGAAAGACCAGTCTCTCCACCGATCCTGCCCCTCTCGCTGCCTCAGCCCGCCCGCCAGCTGCACACGAAGGCACGTGCATGGGTGACAAATGGGCGAGCTTGCTTTTCTCAGCACCGCTCTTCTCTCTACGCCACCAAGGACATCACACCGTGGCTACGCGTCGCCTCCACCCTCTGCTCAGGCAGTCCCACCGCTGCACCACAGGAGGACGGCACTCCCCTTTGCATTTCCCAGGACAATGCTCATCTCCTACCATTAAAAAACTAACAAGAGGGAGAAACTCAGTTTCAGAACTGTGCGAAAATTACAAAAGTTGTTTCTATCAACTTCCCAAACTCCCTCTTTTCCATAACACTTTAGAAGAACCAAACAGCCAAACCGATCTGCTCTGGATTCCTCTTACGCACCTCTCACAGCTGTAAATCCTTCACAAGGTGGTTTTTATTTAGCAAAGCACCTGTCTTCCACCCTGAGCACTACCTTCCCTCAAATACCTGCTTACAGGCTGGAACTTTATAATACTGAGCCACGATCAAACGAATTATCTTCACAAACTCTTGTCGATATTGCACAATTGCCATTTCTCTTCCTCCTCCTCCGTGGCTACCACGATTCTCATTGCTGTTAGCCTTCATGAGTGACCTGCTTTGGTTTATTGTAGCCCATAGTGTCACTAATCTTAAAATTATCCCCACCAGACTTCCAGCCAGAACTCATTCTCAGAGATGCAAAAACCTTTTTTTTTTTTTTAAATTTTTGTACGGCACCCTCTCTACAGCAGAGCACAGGGGGTGCGTATCTACAAATAATTTTCATCTTTCGAGCTATTTTTCTTGAGAGCATCGCAATGAGCAAGTGGGACTGGCTTATCTGTTCATTAGGAGCAGAATTTAATTTGCTGGTAGTAAGAAAGGTGGAAATTTTCTTTCCCACAGCATGACGTGGATGGATACCCTGCTGGGCGCGGGGCCAAACACACACACGCACGTTCTCCGGACCCACAAACCGCAGAAGCCAAGATCGAGCAAGAAATCCTCACGTGCAACATCTGAAAGCGAGCAACATTACCGATATTTATTTTACCCGTAAGCACTCTATTAGAATTTTGTTCTGGAAATTTTCAATGGCAAACTCGCAAGTGTTCAGTGGAATCCCTTTTTATGTCTTGCCTCAGCCTGTTAATAAAAGCTCCAGTGGTAATGACCGAACTCCGGAACGTACAGAGGAAAAACAGCGCTTCATGAAATATTGATACACACTTAGAAATTTGACAATTATCTCCAAGAGCTCCTCGGTAAAATCTGAAAGCAAATAAATAGCAAACATTTCCTGTACTCATTAAAATACTGAAAAACAGAGAAAGAAACCTACTCATTATCCATTTGACAAATAGAACCTGTTATTTTTAATAATACACAGGCATTCAATGCCTGAAATTTACAGCTTCTCTTGCTGAAATAAACCATTGGTTTTGGAGATCTATTTTAAGAAATGCAATAAAAGTAAGTTATGTGGAGCTGGTTGCTTTTGCAGGAGGGTAAAATCCTTCTTCTATTGAAATTAATGGCAAAAAAAAAAAAAACAGATGGAAGCACAACTTCACTCACTGCCCCATTTTGGAAGCTGTTTGTCCAGCAAGATATCCTCAAAAAATTAGAAATATTAATTTCACTGGCCTTCCTCAGGCAAGCTTTGGAAACAGGAAACGGGAGTAAAAGAGATAAACCAGAGCGTGCAGCTGCTAGTCTACACGATATATCTCTGTATCTCGTTTATCATACGCCAGCGAGATGATCCAAGGGCTTGCCCTCCATCCAGAGCACAGCACGGGAGATGCCACGCTGCTGCGCAGGAGCCTCTGCTTTTCAGATGAATGGCAGATACAGAAAACATCTTCCTCTGCTGAAGAAATACGAACCATACGAGGAAAATTATTTAGACACAGAGCATGGCATGTCTGACGTTGCGTTAGAGTGCATCAGTGTCACGGCAATTCTGCTTTCTGGACCTTTCAGCCCTGAGGATGAAACACAACCCCAACTGCTGCAAACAAGAACGAAATGGAAATTTAAGAATCTTAAGCCAAATGTTTCGGTTAGTAAGAGAACAACTTCCACAGGTCCACTCAACATGAGCAAGAATTCAAAGACAGCAAAATAGATCAAAAAGCGAAGGCTGATAATCTATAGAGTCAGTAAAGGAGTGTGTAGGAGGCAGCTTGAAACCGCTCAGGGATTTGCAGTGTTGGAAAAAGCATCAGGAAATGTGTCAGGGTAAAGAAGACCAGCATGGAAGTCAAGGGGACATAATCAGATTCTTGCATCCCACCACCCTACGACTCCCGACGCGGCTCCTTGGCATGGAGGTAACACACCTGGAGATACCACCTTCACATCTGGAAAACATGTGGCAATCATTTCACCAGGACCTCACTTTTGATCTTCTTCTTCTGACATTTTTCATTGAAAGCATATCCTAAATTATCACTTAGCGTCATGTCTGCTGTGTAAGCAAAGTCCCTTCTGCTTATTTACTTGCCAAGTCAGTAGACAGCCTAGGAAATAATAAATTGCTTGATAACCAAAACAAGTCACTTCTGGCAAACAATGAAGACTCTGCAGAAGCACTGATCCAAACAGATAATGATTGATACAGTTATTATATTTTGGGGAATTTTTCTCCCTGTTTTCATGTGTGTATGTATCTCCATATATAAATAAAACATGAGAACGCCATCATGGCTGTTCGTATCGTATTTACCGAGGATCTCCACCGGCTCCTGCCATTCAGGTAAGCCCTCGTGGTTTCCTTCTTACAGTGACAACCTACTTATCTCTCGGATTACAGAGCCTAAACCACCCTCCTCCTGGTGACTAAGATGCTTTTGGGAACTGCAGGAAGAGTGCTGTGCTCTCACTCTTCCCCCAGCACCTCCTTGGCTTGCTCCACTTCCATGTGCAAGACGTGGGAGGATCTCCCTTGGCCACCCTACGCTTGGTGGTTGAGATGCACCCCGAGGACCTTGGGTGCTCCCGGGGGGTGACGCCGTGGGACGGAAGGGAGCACAAGCCTCCTTCACTGACACCACTGCTCGTGCACGTGGCAGTGGGGTCTGCAGACACTCCTTGCAAACAACAAATGTGAACTTTATGCCTGGCAAATGAGGTTATGTCAAAGTCTTCCAAACTACCCGAGATCTGGTGCCGTCACAGTGGGGAACTCAACTCCAGCAGCCTCGCCAGGATGCTGTGTCACACGGGAAGTGGCACAGGGCGGCCCCACGCAGGCAGGGCTAGCGCTGTGTTACGTCGTGCCACAGGACCCACGTTTAAGCCGATTGTTGGCCTCAACACCCTTTGCACTGGGGGAGAGGGCGGAGGAAGGAAAGCTGGGCACTAATCCGCTCCATCTGCCGGAGCAGCTAATTGGATTGGGAGTGGAGAAGGCAAGGCCCCCGGACAGGGCGCTGGCAGTCGTGCCCGCCAGGCACGGGCACTCATGCACCTTCTATTTCGTTAAATAAAGCTGCTCTAGCACGGAAGGCGAGGGTCCCACCACTGCCAAACACACCTCTGGCCAAACCCTTCCTAAGGACGCACCCAGTTGCACTGGGGCAGGGCATGGCTGCCCAGTACCTCTACTGGAGAGGTGGAACTAACATTGCCTAGAAAATATCACGTATGTGACCACCCCCCTGCCCAAGTAACATTTCATCTCTAACAAAACACTAGAAAGAGCAGATAGAAGAGATGAAATACTAGCTTTCTTTACCAAACGCCAGCAGAATGCTGTTAATGTCAGGTTTTATTTAGGTGCGAAAGTCAAACGCTTATCTGCCAGTTGCTATATATAAAACTCACTATTATATGTCCTACGTCTGCAGCATTTATTCTAAATCAGTGGCTTAATGATGTTGGTCTTCTGCTTTTTAAGTATTCAGCTCAGCACCTACTTGGCTTTCAAAAATAACAGATAATTCACTTGTACAGCATTTTCATTAAACTGGTCTGTAGCGTAACGCTATGAGAAAGACAAGGAGAAGAAATATAAAAAAGGTTTAAGACAATAATGATGAGAAACCTTTAAAATTTTTCCCCTCTGTGAACACTAAGTTTGTAGCTATGGAAACTCCTTATGAGAAAGCTAAAAAAATGTCAGCAAATGTAGTCAGAGGATGATCTGGATATATGAAAGTCCTAACAATGATAGAGAACTACAGACAGTGGGTAAAAGGAAAGTGCAAATTGAAGATGACAACACTCGTGCATTTGACAACATGTTCTCCTCCGACAGGCCAAATTCATTTTTATTGCCACGGCACTAAAGTCAATGAATTGCAACTGGAATGAGTTTGACACTTTATATTGCTTTTGATAAAACCATTATAAAAAGTGTATTTCAACCTTTAAAAAAGTCTTTTCCAAACATATTCTCTGCGATCAGTGAATCGTGTGTGCACGTTGGCCAAGACAGTCGATATTTTATCAAGGTAGTTTTCAGCACATCTCTCGCACGCTCTGTTCTTCGGCCATTTACCATGCGAGCAGTTCTGATGACTTCAATTTTAAGATCCACACACGATACACATCCGCACACTCATCTGCCCAGCGGAAGCTGGGGAGAGTCCTTGTGAGCCTTTCAAAGGCTTTCCCAAACTCACTGCTGGTATTTCCAGCTAGTACCCTTATCATTTTGCATATTGATGTCTTGCAAACGCTCTTGTGACCATCAGGACCGCAAACACTTGCAAGACATGTCTGCTCATTTCAATCAAGTATTTCTGTATGGAAATGACAATCCCAGTTAAAAATCACTAATCTGTGGTTTTCCCAGTGAATGCAGGGCAGACTTAGTGTACCTGGAGCGGCACACTAGATGGGAACGGCTCCAAGGACTTGCTATGGTCTGTCAGGTCAATGTGCAAATTAAAGCAGATTTGTTCGGTACACGGAGCTTCCTTTGGTGCTGTTTCAGTCTGGATTGGTAACTGAGCTGCCTTACATGTATACATTGTGATTACATGCTAGAAAACATCGTGAAGAAAACCTGAAGTTGACTTCTGAACTGTCTGCTCCATGGTACATTGGGCAAGGAATAAACCAGCATTGACAAATGTTCATGAAATATATGTTATGTATGAAATACCACTGCTAAAATCTCTCTCCCCATAGAAAAGTATAAATTTCAATGCGGTCCTTTTAAAAGAATGGGCAGATGTTAATTCTTTTAACCATCCTTGACGGGTAATTTTAACCATCCTTGAACAACCATCAAGGCTCTTGCTCCTGACTGCGCCCTCTCCTCTCTGGTTGCCCATGTAAAGAGCTTCAGCCTGCAACTGATGCATGGTTAACACAACTTTAATCGGTCACAGGGTGGAAAATACCAATAAAAAGAATCACAATGAGGCGTTAAACAGTATAATAAAACACATATTTGCAATGAATCACCATGCCTCATCAGAGCTCCTTCATCAGAAACAGAAATTTGGACTGACATCTTGTTTGGGCAAAGTCTAGGCTAGCTACAAAAATCCAAGACTTCTTATCAGCCCACTGCTTTAAGACTGAAACACCGGATACAAAAATATAAATCAAGTAATCTAATGAAAATACTAGCAAACATAATAATGAAGATGCAACATCGCGGAGGTGGAGCTCCAGTAATCTGATCAGTGACCGTTAGAGGCGGTTTGCCCTTGTCAGCCTTGCTGACCTACACGATTTATTTCCCTGCATCACCACCCACTTCAGCACAAGGCTGGCCACAAACCCTCTCTGCCAGCAGACCACTGGCTGACGCGGTTTTGTTGCTCAGACTTCCCAGGGTTCTTTTTTTCATGCTTGCCACTGAGATGACTTGGTGCATCGGGGAGTTCCCAGCATGGGAAGCCAGTTTGGCTCCCGAAATGTCACTCTTGGCTACTACACCCTGCTCGCTTTGCCACCACAGCGATGAGTTTAGGGTGCCTGTTCGCCACCTTCTCTTCAAAACTCTTCAATTCCCAGGAAGGGCAATTTATCTAACTTCTTCTTAACAATTATTTTAGAAAATACAAAGAAGTTGCAGCCATAAATCTTCTTGTTGATTTTCCCCTCTCTAACCCGACCGAAGCGAGGGGCCCACTGGCACGCGGCACGTGCCAGCATCCCCGCCCAGGTCGCTGTCTCTACCATCAGAAACACTGGGCAGGAGAAGACACCTCCCTCTCGTGAGTCCTCTGCTCAAACTCCGAAGTAAACAGTAGCTGTGCAGAATCCGCAAAGGGTGTCAAAGCTCAGCACAAAATCACAGATCGGGTATCTAGAAACAACTCGCTGTAGAAAGGCTACAACACATAGTCCGACACGACTTCAAAAATCAGCAAAACGATCTATTTTAAACCTCTATCCACACACCAAGCTTCACAACAGCACTGGACTGTAACATACATCTTATAACCTTCTGCTGACTGAGAAGACATTAACCTAACACCGACAGAAAATATTCGCAGGCGTTTAGAGGCAGAGTTTCATCCTGAACTTGCTTTCATCTTGCACTCCGGTATCCACAGCCAAAGCTACAGCCAGGCTCATCACTCCTGAAAACGCACCCTGTCTCTTCCTGCTGACAAATACCATTTTCCTGGATTTCGTCAAGCTTCTGTGTTTTAAAACCATCTGAACATTATTTGTAATAGTCGCTTAGCACCTCGCCTGGAAGTGTGAACACTCCTTAGCAATGGTGTTCCTTAAAGAGTAATTCCTCAACAGAGCTCAAACCTCTACAAACCGCCACGCCGACCGGCTTTAATCCATCTCCTTCCGTTTGCCATGGGTCTTACCTTGGCTTCTACTTTTAAAAATAGAGTTTAACAGGAAGAAAACCTCTCAGGCTATTTGGAAAATAAAAAGGGGAGAGAAATAAAAATGAAGACAATTTCACAGGTCCTACTTCAGCTAAACCTTTCAGGGACTTCAATGAGAAGATAATCTTTCTGTGATTATGGCCAAACCCTCTCGTTGCTTAGCAACACATAATTAAGGAATATGTTTTCAGATCCGCTTTGCAAGCTGGCCATTATCAGATGAAATTACTGGAGCAACAAATGTCATCCTCATGCAAATGAGTTGGTCGTAGGGGAAAAAAAAAAAGAAAAAAAGAAGAGGGTTGAGTGGTGAGAAAGAGCTCAGCAGCACAGAAACACTGCTGGCTTGCTCTCGTTGTGCACCGGTAATTCTTTTAAAGGGAAGGAATAATATCTCTATTTTTAGAGAACAGAGTTTGCAGTTTATACACGAGATACAGGGAAGGAGGGGTCCATTTCTCGTGGCGGAGGGGACCGCTCGCAACGTGTGCTGGCCGTCCTTCACCCCAGGGCTTTCACTGCGTCGGTACCGACCGGCTCAATCAGATGTACGGCAAATAAATGAACATATTTGCGTTCCCTGCATTATGCCAGTTCATCTTTTTTTTTTTTTTTTCCCCCCTCCAGGCTTTGGGAAATTGTTTATTTAAAAATACTGCCTGGATGTACTACTTTCACAGCTGATCCATGTCAACACAAAGCGTGTTGCCTAATATTTCAGCATTTTTTTAGAAATCAATACATTACACCAGCTACATAAAGGATGTAAAAGCGTGAAAGAAACGGCATCTACTTCCTAGCTGTGTAATTATGGTAAGCCAGGGAAAGGGGTGCGCCAAGCGTCTGCATTTTGACAACTTTATCATTTCCACTCACAAAATCACTCTTTATTTAGATTCCTGGGGAATGGCATCACCGGTTTGGCACCGGCTCTATGTCTATAAATGGTCTCCTTTTATTACAGCTTTGTGCGCGTACGCACATTGTTCGAGACTCGTTTGCATGGGAGTTCAGCTGAACCGCGCAGGGATAAAATTCCCTGCTCTCAGGGTCACTACCAGGAAAAAAAACCAAAACCAAACACGTCAAGGGATTTCTTTCCCCATTTTTTAAACAAGTCAAGCCACAAATGAATGGATTTGCCAGATTTCCTCGTACTTAGCATGTGGTTTTGGGGGTTAGTTTCTGTCAGGCTCTGGGTGTTATCATCAACGTAGATCTCCAAAGGGCAGGAGCGGAGCCTGCTCAGCTTACCCAGCTCCACATCTGAGCAGCCGAGGGCCTGAGCACTTCTAGAAGGGGATGGGAAGACCAGGAGCCACCATTCATTTTTATTGTTCGAGTGCTTAACGACAGGCTTTTAGTTTTAAGCACGGACCTATTACTTTAACAGCTATATCGCTTCACTTCCAGGCATCCCTAGAAGGAAATCAAGGGTTTTATTTTATATGCCTGATAAAACAGCAAATTAATAATAAGAAGAAAAGACTTAGGTAATGGCCAAAGGTAAGTCGATTCTCAAATAACACCATTAGCTATCTGATGAATTTAGTCAAAACAATGCTAACCATTTCCTCCGAGGAACACATTTGCACCTGATAACAGCAGTAAAAAGTCAATCTGCAGCAAACCCTGGAGTCCTAATAGCTCAGCCAACGCAGGACCTAATCTCCTGTTCTCTACAAATAACAGCAACGGCAAGATTAACCCTGGGAACGTTATCGGAGATACCGCTCGCTTTTAACTGAAGTTGGCTAAACAAAGAAAATATTTGGAATTTAAGCACAGAGAAGGAACCAGCATCTTTAGCTCTGCGTAGCCAGCACAGCCCTGTGAAGAAATCCCGTTCACCTCCTTTTCTAAATAGGAAAGTGTCTAATATTTAGGCATGAAACCCCAATATATTTGTGGGGTTTTTTTGAGGGGGGACAAAGTAAGCAACAACAAGGCAGTTCTAAACTACCGTATGGGCTAAAAGCCTTCAGAAATTACTTGGTTCAGGCGATGCCATGGTGGAGACGATGACAGGGGGCCCGGTGCGCCTGCTGAGCTTCGGGAACGGGGAGATCTGTGCAGGGAAACTGGGTCCGGCGGGTGCCAGGCTGCTGTCTCCCGGCGCTCCCGGCCGGCGGAGGAGCTGGGGGCTGCCGTGCGGGCTGGGTGCCGGTGACGCTGTCACCGTCCTCTCCCTCTTCATCAGCTCCATGGGCACGGTGTAGGTGGTGGGGTAGGCTGTTTTGGGGCTGGCGTGCGGGTTGGCTGTGGTCATGGGCATGCCAACCGGAGCAGAGTAGGCAGAGGCTGGACGTGGGTGCGTGTTGCAAGGCAAGGGGGTGCTGTATCCAGAACTGGGGAGAAAGTGCGGCCCCTGAGGAGCCCCCGCAGAGGCAGGGTAGGTGGTGGTCTCCAGAAGGTGCTGGGTTGGGGCGCTGGACGGCCGGCGGTGCATCTCCCCCCCTCTCGGGGAGAGCGGCTGCAGTGGAGGCTGGGGCTGCGGGGTGGCCGGTCCATCTGCGGCAGGTCCTGAGCCAAGGGGTGCCCCATAGTCACCCGGCAGCTCGCTGCGGTGGCTGAAGCTGTTGGAGCGGGTCCTAGGGCGCAGCGCCCCGCTCCTGCGCTCCTGCCTCTGCAGCTGCATTTCTGTCTTGTAGTTGTGGGCGATGCGGGACAGCACGCGCGCCTGCCCCAGGTTCGGAGCCACGGACTTGATGTCGTTCTCCTCCATCATGGCCAGCAGGTTCGGGGAGTCGAAGCCCTGCTGCAGCAGGGCGGCGAAGGTGCTTTCTGAGACGCCCTCTGCACGCAGCAACGCCACAAACTCAGGGTCAAAGCTCCTCTTCCCCTCCGGCCCGGGGAAGGTGGGGGGCACCGGTGGGTGGGAAGGGGTCGTCACCGCCACCTCGTAGCTGTCGTAGGGGCTCTTGGTGCTGGTGCTCTCCCGCCCTGGCCCGTAGCTGCCGCCGGTGCTGCCGGTGGGGTCCACCACCAGGCAGGTGGGGGCTGCCTGCCTGCCCCCCGCCGGCTCGGGGGGCCGCTCTGCCCCGTCGCCGTAGCTCTGCCTTCCCGGGAAGGCGGGCGGTTCTGCCGCATACCGTGGGCCGAGGGGCTCCGCGCCGTACCGCGCCGGGGAGAGATCTCTGCCGCGCATCCGCTGCCCATCCAGGGCCATCTTGGGGTCCCTGTAGAGGCGGGCAGCCTCCGGCAGAGCGGGTGGGCGGCCGGGGACCTGGTCCCAGGACAGCCGGCTGCCAGGTGCCCCATAGCTCGACAGCGGCCGGCTCACCATGTGGTCGCGGTAGCAGCGGGGGTCTTTGGGCGACCTAGCCGCCAGGGATGGGTCGCTGTAGTAATCCTGGGGTGGCAGGGAGCCCCGGCCCGCCATGGCCGCCTGCTGGTCGCAGTAGGTGAAATCAGGGACGGAGCCCTTCCTGAGAGGCCCCGGGGCAAAGGCAGCATCCTGGTACGGGTACGCCTCTTGCTTCAGCTCCGCGCCGCCCTGCAAGATGATATCGTTGGCCCGCGGCGGCTCGTACCAGCCGCCCTCACCGCCGTAGGTCAGGGAGCTCCTCCGGCCCGGCGGCCGTTGGTACTCGAAGGCGTTCTCGCTCTCCCAGTTGCCTTCGTACCAGCCGGCAGCGTCCCAGCTCTGCGAGCGGCCGATGTTGGGGTGCTTGCTGGGGATGGGCATCGCCACGAGGACGCTTGCTCCCGCCGAAACGGAGAAGAGGAGGTGCCTTCCTGCTCAGTGCTTCCCTGTTGCGCATCAAAACCAGATCGTGCTCTGCCTGAGCCCTCCTGGGACTTCAGAAACCACCGACCGGCGGTTTTACCTTTCAAAGCGGTGCCTGAATTATTAATTCTTCGAAACCTTAGTAGGCAAAGCATGCAGTGGCTGCCGCCGCCCGCTCTCGCTCCAGGTCGGCGGTGAGACAGAGACTTCCCGAGCGGTGCAGCCGCAGAAGAGGGTGTCCGCGCTCAGCCCAGATGCTTTATCCTCTGCCGCCGGGGACGGCGCGCGCACATGGACAACTGGCCGAGCAGTGTGCGGGGATTAGGAGCTAAATAAAACCGCTAAAGCCCTCGCTCCATGTGACATCATTTTAGCCTGATGAAATCTCCCACGCCGACCCAGCCAGTAACCTTAATGCAATTTCTCCCTGGGGAACGATTTTTTTTTTTTTTTGCATTTTTTTTTTTTTTTAACACGCGTTTCATCCGTTTCAGTTGTCTCCCTCATTAGCTCAGGGCTCCCGTGCACACCAGCACCCGGCAGAACCGGCAGCGAGATAACGAAACGTGCGCGCATCTGCTCGTCCCCGCACACGCGCATGTAAAAATAAAAAAGAAAGCTTCAGTGTCAGCTCAATCTTAATCCACCCTGATGAAATGCTAATCCACTGCGCATAGCTAAGGACAAATTAAATGGGAGCAAGCAGGCAGGCCTAAAAAAAGGCTGGCGCGAGATACTCAAGAATAGAAGAGCGATTAGAAATTAGTTAGGTATCTGTTTAACACTTTATGAATATCGTAATTTGCTTTGGAAATGACTTTTTTTTTGTAGTTTCAAATTAGCTGTACTAACTAGGCTCCGAAAGGATTCTTTACATTATTATCATAATACACAAATCCTTTCATCATCCCAGGACAGAAAATCATGGAGGTGTAATCTGGAATGTATAATTTTAAGACCCTAGCAGAGGTCACGGAAAAGGAGGGGAGGATCAAAGGATCTAAAGCCTGGTTTTACAAAGCAAAAAGGAATAGTCGACTTTGGCCTATTATCTCCAGCTTCCTTGGGAAAATCTACATGTTTATGAGATGGGAAAACACTCAGAACCATCAGGCAAAACTCAATTTGTATCTAGCCGTATTTCAATATTCATACGGATTAAGTTTTTTTACACTTAGAGTAGGCAAAAGGATTTAGATGAATCACACCACAGATGGTTCTTTGGAAACGTAATAAAATGTCCATATATAGGCACCCTTTTGAGAAGAGGCACTAAAATGCCTTCCCAAAACACAAATCTAACTTATCGCGTGCTGCTCACGCTCAAATATTCCTTTGCAGAGAAGAATAGGTCAACCGTTACTTATTTTCCTAACCACTGCAGAGTGAAGCAACATTTCCCTTTTTTTAATTAAAAAAAAAAAATCAGAAGGAAATTATTTTGCCGTTCTCTGCTGCGATCACTAATTTCTTCACCTCCAACTGGCCCCTCCCAGGACGGATCCAGTAAAACGAGGTAACAGGCACCTTCCCAGGTCTGTTTGCAAGACAGCTTGTGCTTTTTTTTCCCCCCAGTTAATCCACAATAAATGTTTAGTGCACTAGCCATCACATGATAGACCATTGTGCTATTATGATCGCTAAATCACTAATACAGCCTAATGCTCATACTTGCCTATCATACTAATACCTCTGGGCTATATTTCTGACCCAAATACTGACAGGGTCTTTGAGTAATCCCTAAATTTCTTTATTGCAGTAAATATTATAAATCCTCTTCAAACATTCTCTCCTCCAATTCCATCCCCAAGAACCACAGCCTTTAAAATTATGTTGGATATTACACAGACACGCAAAACATGGGCCCCAAAAGATTATTTATGCAATTCTCAGAGAATATCTGATTGGCATCATATTGAATTAACTAACAAACTTAAGGCACATTGGAAAATTTCTTCTTTTGTGAGAGTCAAAATGGGAAGACACATTTGTGGCTTATAAATAAAGCAGAGAACATTTTAACAAACAAAAACATTTTATTACAACAACATTTTGCTAAAGAATAAAATGTATTCCCAACTGGATACAGCGAGATCTGTGCCATTTGTTTGTTCTGAAGCTGTAGAAGAAAGCTACCCAAAATGTATATGAAAAAAAAATAATAAAATCCCGGTCTATAGATCAAGGCCATCTTCCACCATTGTCTTCAAAGAAATTGCTAATGAACACAGCCACCATGTTAAGCCCTGGTTGACAATGGAAAAACCCCACGCCTTGGAAAAATTAAATTTTAAAAATACTGATCTTGAACAACCGCAAGGAAGAGTCTGAAGGGAGCTTTGAGTATTTACTACCTCTGAAAAAAACAGAAGTTTTAATAAGCCCTTGGGTTGTGTGATGGACACACAAAAGAGACCTCGCCCATACCAACAGATCTATAACGGGTGGCCGCGCCCCGCCTGGCGCCGGCGCACACATGGGCAACAGCAGGACCCGAAGACCCGTCTCCAAGGTCCCTTCAGCCACACGCCTGGGGTCCCCAAACCACCCACGCGCCATCGCACCAGCCTGCCCTTGGCTGGACGCAACCTTAGAATCACAGAACCATTGGATGTGCTCTTCTCACACCTGCTTCGCAGGAGCCAGGAAACTCTAACCCCAGCCCTGCTGGTGGGAACACTCATGCATATGGATGATTTATCCTATAGGCACTGACCTCAATAGAACAAATTAACTGTCAATGCGCTCCAAGGTAAGCACAAGTCAACGCCTGCAGGACCAGGGGCTGGAGGATTGGTACTTTTCCCTAGGGCCATGGGGCAGATGTCCTCTTTGGAAGGCTTTGCTGGCCGCTCTTCTTGCTGACCAAGAGCTGCTGCCAGCCCTACAGTTGGAAAATGCACCCAGGATCCGTAGAGCTGGGCAGCCTCCCATGCCACCAGGGCACCAAAGGAAACGTGACACCCCCAGTGAATCAAGAAATGAATAAGAAATGATCAGAATGAAATATTTATGGATGGGTAGTAAGGGTTTTTTCTTTTTTTCTTTTTTTCTTTTTTTGGCACTCTTAAAAGCAGCGCCTATGCAAATTCCCGTAACTCCGTAGCTATTTCTGCCTTCAGACCCAGGCAGCAACAGCCAAGAGAGGACGCAGAGGCGCCGGGGCACAACCCAACATAACTGATCTCATCTGTGCTTCTCGGGAGCGGAGGAGGGACCGGCACCCGCATTCCTGACATGAGGGGGAGAAGGAGGACTGTGGGACAGGCGGAAAATTTATTCTCCCTTTATCTTTTAATTCTAGAGGCATTTGGGGGGGGAAAAAACACACACAAAAGCAAAAAAAAAAAATTAAAAAAGCTGATCAAGAGATTAAATTCTCTGGTATTTCAGAACACGTGAAAAATGCAGAGTTTTGACTTAATACCGAGTTTCAGTTTTGTGTTGATCTAATACATGGGAAATTTTGCTATGATACAGAAGTCTGCTCTGAAAAAAAATGTAATGACAAAATAATTTCAAAAATGGATGGCAAGGAATCTGGTTCTGGAAACAACTCACAGTGGATATGAAACAAGTCTCTTACACAGAGCTAGAAAGTGCCGTTTTCTTCCCAGGAGAAGAAAATCGGCTTTACACATAAAACCTGTGATAAGAAACCAAGATGCTAAATCTGCAATGTAACTGTTACACAAATGTGTAAACAACATTTTTTGGTGTCTGTGGCTCTGACTCAGGGGAGGTTGGATGAGGAATTTCATTCACAGTGATTTAAAAGATTACATTTCAAATTCTGAAAGCAAGTTGCTGGAGAAAATACCGTGCGCAATAAAATTGTACAGATTGTTTTTTTAGTTTTGCTTTTTATTATGTTAAAATACTTTTCAATTACAAGTTTAAATCTTGTTTCTATTGGGAAAAAAATGCTTTTTAATGTAGAAAAATGTTGATGTTTTATTCCAAATTCTTTCCTTCTGGGAGAGAGAGGAACTGAACCAACATAGTGAATACGTCAAATGTCATTTCTGGCAAAAAACTGTAAGGTGTATCAGTATTGGAAAGGCTATTTCCCTTTCAAAGGGAAAGGAATCCTGCTCTTGGTAGTGAAAAATCCTCTAGAGAACAAACACATCTCGTGTTAATGGAGAGAGCAGGCATCACGACACCCAGCCTTCATCCTTCGCTCTGCCACTATTAGTGAATAAATTGCTTCATGTCTTACTCACAGGTTCCCCTTCCATCAAGCAGGATATAATAATATAAACCTATCATATTCAGATGGTGGTTAATCAGTGTTTGTCAGATATTTTCAGGTGACAAGGTACAAAGCTACCAGTAGGATAAATGCTTCTGCCTTCAGTGCCTGGGCTTTCAAGGACCGCGCGTGATTGTGCCTAATGACCCCCAAAGCTCAGGAAACCTTTTCTGAACATCATCCTCCTACCTTCAGCTCGCAGGATGCCAGGGAAGCAAAAACGAGCCGGTGCTAAACTATATTGTGGTATACAACGGATGCTACGGAGAGGAAAAGGAGTAGCACGCACCAGGAATGATGCACACACACACGTGCGCATGCACAAATTAAAAAAAAAAAAGTTGAGAGAAGAAAAGCAGGAGGAAAATGTTCCAAATCCTTGGAAATTACTGTATTTGCTAAAATTTGGCACTGCGCAAATCTCTCTCACAGTGGCAATAAGCACTCTGCCTAGATGGACTTTCTAACAGTCTCCTGAAATTAGAGGAGTACAAAGAGAAAATTAGCAGGATTGTGCCAGAATCATTTTCAATAATCAAAGGAACAGAACAGCATCTGAAAGCACTCAGCGCTTGAAACCATGCCACATGCTTTTACCAATTTCCAAACCAAAAGCATAGATGCTTTGTAACTTCAACAAAACATTCTCAAATACCATCTTGGTGCATTACAACAAAACACTCTTAAGACCAGCCGATTATTAAACAATCACTGCCTCGTGGAACTCTGGATTTTGATGACTTTGAAGCAAAAAAACAAAAAGCTTACATCCATTTGTAACTCAGCCCCCTGGTGCTGGGGTAGAAATGTGCCGTAACCGTTGGCTCACATGCATTACAAGCTACAGGAATGCGCTCGCACACGCTGCCTCCGAACGTTACGCACAAACCGGAATCCGTAACTGGGTTCAATGGTGCTGAACATGGAAAACAAAAGGTCAACAGCATACCTACGTAAATGTGGAGGCGCAGCAAAGGAGCGTACCTCCCACGCCAAATAAAGCAGATGTTTACTCTCAGAAGGATGACACAGTATTGCGGCACTGTTCTGAGTAATTTCCCAAGAATCCCCCCCCAAGTCAACGTTGACAAGAGGGGATGAGAAGCCTCTTCCACTCGCACCAGCTGGCGTCATGCTGAGAAGGTGCACGGCGGCATTTCACGTAACGAAACTACAGTGACCTTTTACTTTATGACCGCTTGCCTCTCCGCTGCTTTTCTGTGCCCACCTCTGCTGGGAAGGGGTTTGGTGTAAGAGGCAGGCTCCTTCCCACCCTGCCAGTGCCACATCTCAAATCACCGCCACGTGCCAACAGCTCTGGCTGGAGGCATTTCACCCGTCTCTCATCGAAGGGCACTCCACCTCCAGTTACCTTGTGTTTATCGCAGAGTAAGGGTATGCGCAGAAGCACCCCGATGAGCTCGTGTAACTTGTCACCTCATGTTATCCTGCTCCCCTGGCAAAGCCCTGGTGATTTGCTGTCCAGGAGGAAAATCAAACGCAGGAAGCTAGCAATCATCTAAAATATACTCGCTGTTAAAAAACAAGAAGCCCAGCTGTAAAGCACACTTTGAGCTGCTGGAACGAGCCCTGCAAGCTCTTGAAACTTCAATCAGAAACAATTTTGCCTTCAAGTATGGGGAGATTCCAATGAAAGTTAGCAGAAACAGCGCTGTCACATTCCTGCATCAACAAAGGGATAATAAAAATATATGATGTATCCCTATAATGCAAAACTACACACTTTCAAGGACTACACCAAATAAAAATCAATCTGGATGCTGAACGGCAGCCTAAAAGCCAGTAGCCAAGGTTCATTGGGCACATCCCTCAACTATTTGCAAAGATCTAATCTACAAATGCTCTTAAAAATAATCCTCCAGAAATCACATCAAGCACCTTGACTCCAAAACTGGGTATTAGACCTTGAGGTCAAATCTCATCATTTTTAATAAGAATTCATGATCAAGATTTAAATAGCATGTGTAATGAAAAGCATGGGAATTATAGCTGTCCCAGAAAGCAGCAGAGAAATCCATTGTTAAATGAATATAGATTGTAATTCTGAATTCTGCCATGCATGTCTGGGCTTTGCATAAAAAATAATTAATTACTAGATTGTAACACGGTGCTGAGGAGATAAACAGGCGGGGGTTCAGGGCGCCTTACTTCTCCTCATGATGCCAAGAGCTTGAAACACACGCTTCCCTCGCAGAGCCAACACTGATAAAAACCAAAACTGAAACAGGAGGAAGAAGTATGTTGGCTAAAAAAAAAATATTTATCCCTGGGGAAGGCTACAGGGGACAGCTGCTCCCCAACAGGGACGACCCCGTGGCCGAAGCTGCCAGCACCCCATCCCTTGCCTAGGTTAGTCTGCCCATTCAGTCAAATACCTGTTATCATTAGCAGGCAGCGACGCTATTTTCTCACAAAAAATGAGTGTCAGTCTACAACTGTAGGCTATTTTGTGAACCGAAGCTGTTTATTAGCAAGTTTTGAGGTGCTAGATGGCAGCAGTGTTTTTTTAAGAAAATATTAAAAAGACAATCTAAAAAAAAGACAAAACAAATTAATAATGTTAAGCTAATGGGCTATATAAAAGCATCAATGCTGTTTAATTTTAAGGCAGCAAAAATGCACAACCAACTCTAAAAAACTTGTTCTTTGAAGTAAGCTCTCGGATATAAAAGACGTAAGGAAAACCTTCACTGTTTTGGCACTTCGATCCATCACATCTGTTTGTGGATACAAAAAAAAAAAAAAAAAGAGAAAAGAAAAGTTGTGTAATGTGTTTCTCTGCAGCTTTATTTTAGTATAGCCAGATGTCCTACTCCTGTCAAAATATTTACTAGCAAATGTTCAGTAGAGTCAGAATCAAACCTAGAAATCTGATCCAGATCCAAATGCTGTCGCTCCTTGAAGGATTCTAACTCAGGAGTTAGATACAAGTTTTTTTCTGGTATTTTAAAGGAAAGATCCATCCCGTTCTCATCTGTCTCTGAGGACCGATCATTTCCCATCATATATTTGGAAGACATAAAGCAGCCAACTTCCATCCCCTGGATGCTGGAGGCAGCTTCTGCGGCGCTCCCAGACTCCTTGGGAACAGGCAACAGGACTGTCCCACGGCTGCTGCTCCAACAACCCCTTGACACGGCTTCTTGTTGAATATTCTGGGGAATATCGTCATTTTTCTGAGTAATCTTTAAATCTGGGGGAGGATTTAGAGTAAGGAGAAAAAACCCAGATACAATGACAACACGTTAATCCATAAACCAGTTAATTTAAACGGGAAATGGGGTAAGGATGAAAATTAAGTTGATGGTATTGAAGTAATCAGCTGTAATTGTTTCTTAATTAATGACATGAAGTTACAAAGCGTGTCACATGGAACCCTATCTTAAGGCTGGAGAAAATGGGAAAATACAAGGCAGAATTAAGAGTTCGATGCGTATTAAGTTCTCATAAATGTGGGCTTAAATGTAAGGAGAACACAACAGAGGTATTTTTTCCTCTTCCTGTGCATTTAGCGTTCAAGTCTCAGGGAGAGGGGAGCTCCCCTTCTCACAATAGCTTGAGTCACGTATCTATTACAAAAAAGTTGCATGCCAAATTCATGGAATTTTTGTCTGTAACCTTATCTAAATGTGTCCTACTCTTTACCGGATGCTGGGGGGGATTTTGTCAGGCTGGCTTCCTATCTGGCTCCAGTCCTACATCTTGTCATGCCTGTCCCCCTATGGCCCACCACAGGAGACAGACTGCCCCTAACTCAATGTAAAAAAAAAAATTTACACAGAAGTGGAAGACTATTCGACGTGGTAAGGACAACAGCCTACCTGTAGACACAAGCTACATAGTACCTCCGTCACAAAGCACAAAACATCCACTTAAAAATCTAGAGAGTTCTTGATTCAGCACAGCAAAAGGGTTGAAAATCATGGAACAAGGTCAAGGAGCTTGAATAATCTCTGTGAACCCATGGAGGTTGCTTGAATTTTTTTCATCCATAAGATTCCATCCAATTATGAAAAAAAAAATAAAATTTTAACAAAACCTATTTGTGAAACCTCCGTAAGGACCAACAAACTTCATATGGACTCTCAGGAAGAACAAAACATTAGGAGCAGGCAGACAGATCTGAAACCGGCATAAATCAGCACAGGGAGCAAGAGCAGAGGATGACAAGCTCACTCTGCCTTTTCTCTAGGCGAAATGTGGTACGCAACCCCTCCTTAAAAGCCTGATAGTTTATGTGCTTTGAGGTGGAAACTTTAAAAAAAAAAAAGCTTCACTGTGGGGGGAAATCCTTGTACTGTGTTTTATATTCGTGGAACAAAGAAACTCAAATCCACTAGGGAAATAAAAAAGGTCTATATTTATTCTAAATAAGCCACTTTTACTCAGGACAAGCAGTTTCTTCCACTCTTGATATCATCTTTAACTCATTGTTTCTCATCAAATGACTAGTGATGATAAGAATTTCCTGAGATAATAGGATTCTATTTCTAAGCAGTAAAAATAAGCATTATCAGATGCTACTTGGCATTCAAATTTGCAAGAATGGAAGAAACTTCCTCCACCCAAATATCAAACACACTCATTCTGGCCACTGCTATGTTATACAAAGGAGCAAGAATGGGAGGCAGCCCCTTTCCAGAGCTGCCCAGTCACTCCTGAGACCCTCAGACGTGCAATGATCTGGAAGAGAGACGCTGAGCATTGAAACAATTCATTTTCTGGCATTTCATGGACCCAAAATGTCATATAACTAATCATTTCTTACACAACACCACGTTAACAAAAGGCCTGAAAAATGGGAGAATGCCAGAATTCAGGTTGCTTTTACAACTTTTGTTTTTATTACCTTGTTGTTTTTAAGTCCATGTTCTCATCTGCCTCCACGGGCAAGGGTCCTCTATTTTTTTATTCTATATTCTGCTGTTAGTGGTGTGTGAGCCTAAACCCCAAGGAGAGATTGTTCAAATACTGCTGAAAAGCCAGAACCAGTGTTCAGGGGCACTTCTATTGAGGATTGTTAGTTGGGTTGATTTTTTTTGTTTGTTTGTTTTAACGATAAGGAAATGTGACTATGAAGTCCACCTTCACAGATGAGAAACTGGAATAAACAGCAGGCAAAAAGCACCCCTGCCATAGATCCAAGTTTGTATTTAGCAGAGTATCTATTTTTATTTATTCAAATATTACTGGATATGGTTTGCGTTGACTTCCAACACAAGTGGAAATGTGGAATACAGAATTTCTGTCCAACCTTGAAATGACTTAACCAGCCTCACGCAGCCATGACCAGGATAACTTTGTTGATGATGAAACCACCTTTTCCTTCCCCAAATTCCCTCCCTCATTTCATAGATCCCTTTCCACCTTTGCAAAAAAATGAGCCAGCTTTTGGCTCCCACCAGTGCTACCATCCTTCTCCCACCTCCTCCGCTCTGCTCATATCACCTTCCCTGCATCCTGGACCTTCAGCAAGAAACCCTGACTGCTACCCAGCAGAAAATTCTCCAGATTTTCAGTTTTGGGGTTGTTTGTGGATGCTTCAGCAACTGCAGCTGGGAGAGTTCTGCAACGCTAACTGATGACCAGACACGCGTGGACGTGCAGCACTGCGGCCACCTTGTCTCCCGACTGCTGCAGGACGTGTGGATTTTGCTCTGAGCAGCAGTTGCTGATGTCAGCTCCTTTTCAGATCATGTCTACTTTGTTTGAACCACCAGGTGCCCTGTGCTCTGAACTCTTCAGAGCAGACACCCTCCTTAATGAGGGCTTGGTCAAAATCCAGCAAAGAGCAGACACCACCGCAAACAAACAAAAAACGAGCGATCAAGCGAAGGAGGCGTTTCCTAGTTCATCTCGAATCTCCTGCTTCAGCCTGAAGATGCAAATACATCGTTCAAGTGCTCCTGTTCCTTTTCCTTTGAATGGTGACTAAATCAACGGGGAAACATGAGAACGAAGGGAAAAAGACCATCCCAACTGGCCGGTGCATCACGGGAAGGTGTTTATTCAAGCTTTTCAAGACTGACTAGAGCATCAAAGGACTGAGAGCGATCCAAGAGCCATCAGTATCCACAACAGTGTCCCCACTCCCACTGGTAAAGGAGGAGGTGTGGAGGGTCAAGGCCACACATAGGTCCTATAGTGACTGGAAGGTGAATACTCGAGGAATTCCTAAAGGAAATACAAATTATGGGTAGCTCCAGAGAAGCCTCATCCGAAGAGGACACGAGGGTGCCACGCAGAATATCAGTCAATAAATCAAAAAGCTGAGACACTCATGCATTAAGCACTGAGAAGTATTATGCGACTCTGCTGGCATTTATCGTCCATTAGACATACCAAAGGACCCGAAAGAAAGCGAAGAATATGAATGGCTTGCTTGGCACTGCAACCAGTTCTGCTATTTTGCGAAGTACAGACAGCTTTGGTGGCACAAACTGACACGTAAGGACACGATTTCCTACCGGATAATGACAAATCCTGAAGCAAAAGCTCTATCAGAAAATGTCTGGGCTCACTTTGCTGTGCAATTATTTTTTCTCTTTGCTTCTTGTTCATCTCAGGGCTGCCACTTTCAGGGCATGTATTGAAAGCTTAACTGACTCATAAATGTCAGTGCAAACTTTAACCTATAAAGCCATACATTAAAATTTCATGGCAGTGGTGTTGAAGACGGGAGGGTAGCGCAGTTGCAATGGTATGGAACAGAGGCAGCGCTTGGGATCACCAAAGAGGAATTCAGTAGGGCTGGGAAAGCTGTCATCCTGTATCCTGGATGTGCCACCACTACTGCCATGTCCCCGTTAGGCTTCTACATTTCTTAAGGAAACAACACAACCTTGCACACCTTCTCCTCTGGCTTCCCAGGCAGGCTGTTCCCAAAAACCTGGCGGCAACGGCTGCTCCCTCACTCCCTGTCTAGCTCCCGGTGTTATTTAGTTTTTTAAACCATATTCACAGAAGCACAGGATAAAGAACAGCTGAGCAAGCAGCAGGCTGGGCAGCAGAAGTGACGCTTCACATTATTTCCTTGCATGGGAATGTCCCGTGGGAGCACCAGAGCCCTGCGGGACTGATGGATGCGATGCACCGGAACTGCTGCGGTCTTGGGAGCTAGTGGTTTCTTGGAGGCACTGTCAAACACCTTGTTCTGCCACAGGTAGCACAGAAAAAATTACACTTAATCGCTCTCTGTTGTTGTTTCCTAAATGAAAGGCAAGCAAGCTTCTGCCCTGGGGGTTATTTGAAATCGCTGCCATGAAGAGTCAAGTGCTGCAACAAGCCATCGTGACCAGGGCACCGCGCAGGCAGCGACAGAACCCTCTGCAGCCGGATTCTGTGCCGCAACCTTCGCTTCAGCCAAGCAGCCAGGAAAACGGCGTATCAGCAATATTGCACATCTTGTCTGCGTTCTGTCATCTTAGTGGGACCTGCCATGGTTCCTCCTCAGCCCCGAGCTTCTCTCACTTTCTGTTGCCCAGATGGAGGTGGAAGAGGCTGGGAGCACCAAGGAAGAGCAGGAGAGAAGAACCAGGCTTACAAGATGAGCAGAAATGACACACACACCTGTAGGATCATGCAATTGGAGACTGCCATAACAACTCAAAATCAAGGCGGCCGTGACGATAACCTTATTTCTCGCAGTGCCTAAGTTTGAGGGCCAGCTGTCTGATCTCACCTTCCTTCGCAGGCTCTGTCCTGCCTCTGCGCTCCAATTGACTCCCCTGCTGCTCTTCCTTTGCAGGGCTGCGGTCTGGCAGAGGTCCCCCGTGCTTGGGGGAGCCTTACGGAGCCCACGACACGACCCTCAGCTGCCTTAGCTCCATCTCTTTCAAAGGTTGAGAAATTGCCCCAAATTTGGGAACAATAACAGGCACGCTCCTACCACCACAGCAACTCTGCTGCAAAATTCAGATCCTTTTTATCCGAAATGGAGCGGGCGGGTACCACAGCTGCAGGATGGTGGCTCTGCTTTGTGTCAAACACAGCAAAACCAACATCCCTCTCCATCTCCCACTCAGACAAGGCTCCACAATTTTGACTGGAACTTTTAAAAAAAAAAAAAATTCACCCCGAGGTAACAGCTCACCATGGAATGGAAAATTTCAGCTCTAACAAATTTAAAATGTGGCAAAATTACAAGCTAATGGGAACAGGATCTGAACTAGGGGGTGCTGGGCAACTCTAACCAAACCCAGCACCAGCAGCTCCACCTCTAAAGCATATTTTGACCCGCTACAGAATTAGACATGATTCCACAAAGAGGAATTATATAAACCACCCCTCATATATTATTTTCAAAAGCCCCAGCCATTCTCTGGGTACATCTTTCCACCCATATGGATCCAGTTACAGAATCAGCACCCAAACTCCCTGGGACAACCAGAAAAGAAAGAAACAGTTAAGCCAAGATCACTGTGAGCACACTCCGACTGAGCTTCATTCAGACGGGCATCACAAACTCGCTTAATTCTTAACAGACTGCTCTCAATGTCTTTATAAAATTTCTTTATCCCCTCAAGTCCGCACCCTCATCTCACTCGTATTTTTCCCACTGAGCAAAATCCATTACCTGGTGCAAAGCACTCACCTCTTCAAAACAGCCCGCTTAGAGGAAAGAGTTAACGCTGCCATACAAAGATGTCATAACTATCTATTAAAAAAAAAACAACAAACAAACAGAGGAACTGGTGAAGCTGAGTAATGCAATGAGACTGAGCTGCTTCTCTTCCTGGAAGACTCATAAACCTGCCCAGAAAGGCTATAAACTGGCATCTTCAAAGATACCAGCCCCTAGTATGGCTTTGATTATTTTTTCCATGCCAGATGCAAGTTTAACAGAGTAATCCAAGCGCTGCAGCTTCTTAATATACTCTTTTAATACCAGGGCAGTTTGTAAGCTATTTCCCTCAATATGTGACTAGTTATGTTTTCAGTAAGCCCACGTGAAGAAGAATCCTTCAATTCCTTGATGGAGTGGGAGAGATTCTTCCCGCTGAACCCCATTCTGTTAGCAAAGACTCCTCTCATCAGGCTGCTGAAGTAGTTCCCTAATTTCTCATCACGTTTCACCACTTATTGCTCACTCCATATACCCATGCTCATTTTTTTCCAAGTGTGTTTTCCCAGCAGCTGGAATGGTCCCTCTTCAGTCCTTTACTATGCTATCATCCAAGATTAGGAGCCCAGAATAAAAAGTAGCCATCAGAGATGCCAGTATAGTATACTGCTGTCCTAGAAGTCTAGTATTATGGAGAATCCTAAGCTTTTTTTGCATTTTTCAAGGTAATTTTTACAATGTTGCTTATATTCAGTCCTAACGTGTTGCGTATAAATACAACCCAACGGTGCTTTACAACAGCGCATCCCATCAGCTCAATCAAACCACAAAACAAGCGGGAAATGACAAAGTATACTTAAAAAAGTTATGTCTTCTGCACATTTACAGATTAGAAGAGAATATCTTTTGCCTGGGAAAGAAGAAAAAAAGCTCATATATCAGAGGAAAATAATCTAAACTTCAATCACATCTAAAGCTCTGTTAGCAGGTTTGTCGTCTGATCCTTTTGAATTTCTTGTACACTCAGCAACTAGATCTGATAGTCAACATCAAACCGGGAAGGCAGCTTTTGAAAATCCCGGCTCAGCTGATACAGCTCTTTTTAAGTCAAGTTCAAAGTAAATGTTGAAGATGAGATAGTGTACTACACCTGAGTATTTATGACATTCAGTAGAAGAAATATGCAGCTCCACACTGCTGTGTACCCTGGATACTCCTTCCTCACTCCCGTCTTCTCTGCTTTGCCTCCCCCCCTTCCAAAATTAACCGAACAAAATTAATAGCGGTGAGTAACTCACCACAAGTTTAAAGCAAAGTTTGACTTTGACTTGCTAGAGTAAGCAATCTACAGCACACAAAAATCAGGGCAAAACCCACCCTATCTTGCTGATCAGCATTTTACACTCACTAGAAACTCCTCAAAGCCCCGCGCACTTTGCTCAGACGGACGCAGCACAACTCCCCTGTGAGCTCTGTGCTTTCATCCACGAGCAGAACCTATTTCACCTCGTTGGCACTCAGCAATACTGCAAATCGTTACCCTGCAGGCCACCATCCATCTCCTTAAGAGCAAATAAACACTGGAGCTCTTAAAGAGATATGACTAAAGATATTCTTCCTAAAATACCACTCTGTTCTGCTTCTGGTGCCGACGGTAAAACTCACAAGAGAATTATTGGAGTGTACACCAAAAAGTCAGAGCTTGTTTGCCATCACTTGGTTTCTATTGTTACAGAAAACAGAAAACGTTACCTATAGAGTTTTTCTGCTGGAAAATTGAACTAGAAGGTAAAAATCACCTGTGCTGTGACACTGTAACAAACTACTAATAAATAACAATTTACAGCAAATTTGCCTTATCCACCGCACACCAACGAAAGAAAAGTCGTTCTAACAATTTTCCCAAAATACTCCGACAATGATTTGTAAATTTTCCATAGGATGATAGTCCTGTGGGAGGTCACCTATGCTCATGCCCTCCGAGTGAAGAAGCAACTCTGGAACAGCCGAATCTTTGCCCTTCTCCGAGAAGCAAGGGAAAGGCTGGCCTGGGGAGGGATGGGAGCGGCTGCATGGAACTGGAGGATGCTGAGCCCCAGCCCTGCAGCCTGCCCGAGGAGAGCAGCGGCAGGGGCTTGTGTCTGAAGATTTGGACTGCTAGGACAGGTAAGGGAGGAAAGTTAAGGCACCAGCCTCAGCATCCCGGCTCCTTCTCCACCCAGAGAAGACCTCCAGAAAGGAGCATTATTTAACCCTCTTCTAAGGGAAGGGTGAATTTAAGCTATGTTTCAAATTGGGACTGACTAGATCATTTCAGTAGAAATTAGGATAAAAGAAGGAGACCTGCTAATTAAACACAAATCCTGTTCACAGGACTACAGACGACTTTCAAATGAGTAACCAGTATGTCCCTTCCCCATATTTGGACATTGCTATGACTATTTTGAGCCAGCACAGAGGACAGGTGATCTCATCCTAGATCTCTTTATGTCTAAGTGCTGTAAAAAACCAAGGAAAAATTAGATATTCTACCTTAACCATCTGTCAGCTTTTATAGAAAAACTGGAGGATACTCCTACCTTCACAAATTCTGTCCAGTCTCTGCCGCTTGACTTTGTGTTTATCCACAAGTGCCATTCTTGACGGGATTTTATAACTTTCAGATTCAAACCGCAAAGCAGTCCCCCAGGAACTCAGGAAAATTCACAGGGATGGGCGTGCATACCGCCACTGTCGATCCTGCGGAGAAACGAAAGGATTCATTAGGATTTCCAGCCCATCAGGTGAGACCTGCCTGTCCCCAAGAGCAGAGCGGGTTTCTGGAAGGATAGCTGTGAGTTTAGCGCTTCCAACCTCAGTGTCCCACTGGTCTTACATTGCAAATCACGCTCGCAGCCCCTTTATCTTCCCTGTGATTAAAAAACTAGCACTGTACCCAAGAACTGCCCAAGCGCTCTATGGCCTTCCCAGTTTTATTTCTCTGAAAAATCGACTCCTAGCAGATAAAATCCATTAAGCTATTTTGTAGGCTCACAGACACAGAAAGATTATGAGAGGTATATGAAAAAGAGCGAGTAGCTTTTGCTCTCCCAGTACCTTCACACACATAAACCACTTTCATGTCTTATTTCAGGCTTTCCCTGTAAAAGTCATCAATGGACCTTGAATTTGCAGCTAGACCTCGATACATATTCCAGCTGTCACCCAAGCCTGTCCTTACTGTCACACTCCGAGGGCTACCATTGAACTCTGGGTGCCAGAGCTGTCGTTTCCAGCCTGCTCACTTTTAATTGCCGGTGAAATAAGCAATCCATGAAGTGGCCCGTGTGGCTGGTTTAGAAGAAATGCTTCACAAAGGGACAACATCTGCAGGCTTTTCTGCATTTTGGTGACACAGAGGAAGACCCTACATGGATCCCCTTGGGTCTGATGCTTTTGTTCCCACAGAGAGCCAAAAAATCCCCAAATGGTCCAACCCGAGCTCAGGCTGCAGACCCTGAACGTGCCATCGGGGCACTGTCACCCAACAGCTCTGATGTACAATCCAGGCAGGAGTTTTTCAAAGCAAGCTCCACAACAGCATCCATCATCAAGACATACAAAAAAAGACCTCGTGCTGACAACCGAATTCAAACAATTCAACACCACATGCAGTAATTTTTTACTAAGTTATCTTACACTACCAAGGATTCAATATCCTCTTTTATATTTTAAGGTGAAGGCAGATGATATGAGCTACAAACCTTCCAGGGATGCATCCTGCCCCTCCACCCAGCTACCCACCACCCTTTTAAGTTACTTAAGATGCCAAAAGAGCAGAATTAATGGCAAGCTGGGATTTCCAGAAACAAAACAAAACACCAAGGAGAGGAGAGCAAGAGCAAGACAAGGACAAGCACAACATGAAATCTTCTCCCAAGTGGCCGTCTGTATCGCGCTGCAAAGACCCAACTATTCTGCCTATAAAGTACTAGACAGGTTAAAAAAAACCAAATCCTGAAAAGCCAGCAATAACCACCAAGTTGGCACCATTCGTTCAAACTGACCCCTGAGTAGCTCCTCCGTGTAGGTGAATTTTCACACTGCATTATTTGCAAACAAAATTTTCACAGCAAACTAAAAAAAAGACGCCGGGGTTCACATAATACAGGAGAACAAGACATTGTGAGAAAGAAAAAAATCCAGGCTGATGTCCAAAAGTTGACCATCTATAACCTCCACTTCTTCTTTCCCTCCTGCAGAGCAGCGATAGCAACACTTAACCCATCCTCTCGAAACACTTCATGTTCTTCATATCCACGTAGTCCGGTCAGGCGTTTCTACCTTGAATTTTATTCCTCTGCAACAGCTTATGGCTCTTGTAAAACCACGCCAGTGAAGCAGCAACTTCCCAGAAAACACAGTTAACCAACGCAATAGGTGATGCTGAGCATGGGAGGGATAAAGGCTCTAACAAAGCCGCTGCATAGCGAGATGACGATTTCGAGGAGATTATTGTTATTATTATAAATGGTTATCAATTATGCATCACATTGATAGTTAATTTATAAAAGGAAGAGGGTTGTGTTGGTACAACTGAATTGTGACTAAGGGAAGATAGGCGATTTCCTGGTAGTTAATGGCCAATTTCCCAGCAGCGCAACTGCAGCATAATCTCCGAGATTTATTGCAATAATTAATTGATTTTTTTTTTAAACATAGGGATGCTAAAGAGCACGGTTCCCACTCACATTAATAATTAATGTGACATTCTAAAACAAGCAGAAAACTTCCATTCCAGAAGCAGAAGCTTGCTACAGTCATAATTATATTTCCTACAACAAATATTAAACTGTAGCCAGAGTAGCTAACAGCATTTCTACGATCAACATTTAAAAGTATACACAGGGATTTTTACCTCTATTACATCCCACTCCACTTTCAGGGAGAAACACCACGTTATAAAAAAAGTCACCTCAGGAGAAAGTAAGTTAGTATTTTGTTCTGAAAATGCTCAAATGGGTCATTATATTGGGGTTCCAACTCTTTCCTCCTTTTTTTTTCCCCCAAACAAAACCCGTAGGCAAAGTGTATTTAATTTTCACAGAGCACATTTTCTGATGGACAAATGCTTCCGTTAAAGTTCTTTTCTCCTGCCATCTCCATTCCCTGCATTACACCTTGGAGGAAAACTTTCTATAAAAGAAACGAACAACAATCAGAGACGTTGCTGCTCGTATTAGCAGAATCCCACCCGGCTCAATGCAATGCCCATGAAGAAACTCCTTCCTAACGATGTAAACTATTCCATCTTTGTTTGACAGCTGTCCATGATGATATCAACCAGCAATAAAAGCCCGACTCAGACGACTTATTAAAAATGTGGCAGGAACGGCCGAGCAGGATTTGGCAGGGATGGATAAAATGGAGAAGAGCAGATGTGCGGGGCACGGAAACAAGCAGATATTCCCCAGCCTTCGTATGAAGTTGTAATTAAGAAATCAGTTCTTCCATTTGTGGGCTGGAGGACGCAATTAGTTGCGCACCCAACTTCAATCTCTCCTCAATGATTTCTACTTCAATCCAATCTCAAAACAATTGCAAGGTTAAATGTCCTCCACCATAAAACAAATACAATCAGGCTAGGCAGAATAAAAATCCCGGCCAGCAATTAAAATACAAGAAAACCTCACTGCATAAAGACATTGGAGAGAGAGACGCGCCCAGACAAAAATTGTGCTTCATCTGCAGCAAGATTAGGAACCAAGTGCAGTGATTTACATACAGTAATTGCATGGCCATGTTAGCCTCCAACGACGTCTTTCAAAATGTAAATTTTCTTGAAAACCCTTGGACACGATGATAGCCGAAGAGTTTTTTATTTATTTAAAGAAGGAACGTACTTCAATACAATGTTTTAGGAAAAAAACCCAACCCTGACCTAATACATTTAAACAGCTTCTTAATACTGCCCGTTAAATACCACAACCCATGAGCCAGAAAATGAGAGCAGAGGAAGCTGTATTAGGGCTTATTTTTCCTGCTTTCGATGGAAAATGGAAAGAAAGAAAAGGTGATTTTCCAAAATGAAATGCGCTGATAGACAAAAATACGAGAGAGGTGACTTTACGAAGAACGTGTCATCTTCTAAGCTCTCTCTCAACTAAGACTCATCATTTTTTCACAGCACATGTAGATAGTCCAGTGCCACAAACATCTCTTTCAGAGCATCCATCGCAGGCACCACCATCAAACCACGGTGGTACCCAGCAGGTGACTAAGAGCCGCCCATCCCATGGCCCTAAATGCCGTGTCTCACACGTTCCCTCTCCGTGCACGGCCCCAAGAAAGCGGAACGGTGTTCCCTACCCCCCGTTTTGTGACGAGCCAAAGCTGATGCAAGCGTCCAGCCCCACCGCAGCACCGCAGGCTTTGGAAAGCATTGTGAAGCTGCAACCTGTGAGTCCTGCCCAAAATGAAATGCAACGAAACCGCGACTGCTGCCTTTCAAGGTGTGAATGAACAAGTGGCGTGAACGCAGCACTTCTGCCAATGAATACGTGGTCGGAGGTTAAGTGGGACTTCTGCTGAACTTCAAATACAAGCATCTTTCAAAACAATCAAAAACACCACCTGCACGTTCCCAAACCCTTAGTCAAGTCAGAAACCTGTTGCTCACCATTTCTGATTACTGTTTCTACCCTCTATGAAACATTGTGTTAACAGAAGGGAGATTCCCTACTACAAAAAACTCTTAGCTCCAGGAACTGCAAAAGCTCCCGTTTCCAAACAGCAAAGGAAAATTCCCGTCCTTCCTCACATCTAAACTGGGTTTCCCCATGCACAACTCCTTCCTCAAACCAGGGAAAATCCAGTCCAAATGTTTTGATGATACTGTTGGACATTTCCTGTGCTCTTGGGAAAGGAGAGGTTCCCGGAGAAGATGTTGTACTCGTGATTACATCAGTCGTCTCAGCTGGAAGCAGAGCAGGATGCCCAAGCGGTCCGTAGTTGTGAAGTTAATATCTGCCGATGCCAAGGGCAGCTCTCCCTGCCACCTCCTTTGTGCTAAGGTCCAGTTTTCCAAAGCTCAATCGCACTTCAATCAATATTTCAACACAAGAACAGCCCTCCGAGCTGTGAACTGTTCAAGCCCTGCATTAGCATCACTGGGCGTTAAAAGCTCTGAACTAGCTGGCCGTTCCCACCGCTGATCATTTCAGATGTCGGCAGCTGCCGTGGGGAGGGCAGGAGGGGCTGAGAAGCGGAGTTCGGTGCAAGAAAGGAAACGCGGAGAAAAGAAAGAAGGAGACACGCAGAGATAATGACAGGGGAGGGAAGTGGACAAAAGAGCTGGTACAATGCAGCAGAACACTTTGCGAGCACTGTGTCATCCTTCCTCCCTACGCCGGCAGCAAGTCCTTCAGTCTGATGCTCCTGCTCAGCCCCCGGCACCTTCTCCTCTCTCTGAAGCCCCGGCATGACCGCAGGGGCGGAGGGAAGCACATGGAAGGGAAGGGACAGACAACACGATCCTTCTCGAGATCTCTTTTTTTTTGGATGTTTTCTTTTAAACAACGATAAAACAACACGGGCAACTCACAGTGTCAAGATACCATTAAGCCCGACAGCCCAGCAGGAACCAAAAACTGATTAAACATTTACATGGGTAGCAAGAACAAACATGGATTTTCATTAGTCAAAATTAAAAATAGGTGGTGTGTTGTTTTTTGTGTTTTTTTGTTTTTTCTTTAAATGTAAACTCTCATGCTTGGGAAGAGGAATTACACAGTTTCTGTGTGGCAAGGGTTTGGACATCTCCTGCTCCATGAAGTGCTCTCAGCCATTGCATAGGAAATAGGATGCTGGGGGGTGAAAAAAAAAAAAAAAAAAAAAAAAGGCATTTTCCTAATTTCTGGAAGAACTACCTTGGCTGTAAATCCAACCTCAGTGCCATGCTCTCAGCAGCCTGCACGCCCCCCATGGACCATCAGCACCCTCAAAACAGTGAGGGCAGGACTCTTGCGACAAAACCATTGTTAATGAGGTTTAATGCTTTTACTCGTTATTAGTATGATTCTGCTGCCGCAGAGCGTTCAGCGATGTTTTGCATTAAGGCCTCTCCGTGGGAATGGCTGGATGACGCCGTGGGTGGCAATAAGTGGTTTTGTTGTTTTTTTTTAATCTAGGTGACTCACTTTTTTTCTGCTCAGAAATCTAACGACCAAAGTCTTGCCCCTCTGCTGCCTACCTGGTGCCTTCCCCCGAAAAATTCCGGGGGAAGTGCCCTCGCTGGGTGCCGCAGCCTGGCAGAGAGAGCAGCAAGGCAGCAGGTTAAATGCGCTTCCCGGAGAGCCGGCACTCCCACGTTAGCACCTGCTGACGGCAAATAAAGAGCTCTGCTGCTCTTCACTGTACAGAAAAGGAGAATAACATGCTGTAGGAGTCTCGCGCTGAAGAACTGGTAACAATTTGGAGGAACTTGCTATTATATGAGTGAACAAAATGTACCATAACGGCATATGAGCCCGCACATCTGTTGCTAAATTAAACACGCTGCATAATGATGCAGACCACATCTTAAAACCTTATGCAACGAGATACAGACTGTGCTAAAATAACAAGGCTTCAAAGGCGATACAGAGGGTCTGATCCTGTGTTCCTTTCAGCCCTTGAAAGTCATGGTGTGTATCCCTCATCACTTCTACTCCATCAAAACTACCTGTTGACTCAGTAAAAGAAGAATCACAATTATATATATGTATATATGTTCTTCAAAGGAAAAAAAGACTTATGGGTACTAGCATTTTCCTTCCTCTCCATCTTCATGTTGAGAGAGGTTTTTGTTTGGATTTGGATTTTTTTTTTTAAGTTTCTTTAAGAATCATATTTCAGGTTACAAACTGCACTCCACATTGGTAGCCAGGAAGATGTTCCGAAGACCTCCTGAAATGACAATATTTAAGTTGCCGCAACATCCATGGTACAAAAGAGAAGGGAGCGAGATACCTATTTTACTTTTCAACTTTTTTTTTTTTTCCAATTTTATCTTCCAGCACTAGTGACTAGTTCTTGACTTGAAGAAAAGAAGATCCAGGCATGTTTCCCTGTCAGGTATTAACAGCCCTCTGCAGATCCTCTGGGAGTTTTCAAGTAAAATGAGGAAATACCAGAACCGACACTCCTTTCATTCCTAAAGCTGAAACACAAACAAGCAACCCAAACAGGCAGCAAGAAAATTGCTTTAGAGAAAATAACTGTCATCTCTCCTTCTGGCATCAGCAGTGAATTCAGTCGATGCTGTGCTTTCCCTGCACCGACAGCCTTCGGGTGGGCAAAACAATAACCAGGAGCCGAACACAAATTATCCACTTAGTTTCTAGAGTGCCTAATCCATCTGCTAATTAATCATGGGCCTCCTTCTGCCTCTCTTATCTCCTTTTTCCAAGTATCTGACACTGATAACGTGCACACTGATATTGCTACAGCACATAACTGGCTGGGAAACTACCTGTAAGTTTTCAAATAAAACAAGAGGGAATTATACATAAATAATCTTACAGTCTCCAAAGGTCCCTGCCACACTGAAAAATAAAATCTCATTCTACTTTTTTTACCAGAGTTCCTTAAATTACCTGTTTATTTTCACTAATCGCAAAGACTAGCACTGGAGCGAGATGAACCTTTGCTGTTTGCACATCTGGATAACCAAAAGCTCTCCTCTAGCCATTAAATTGCTCCTGTACCAAAATCAGCACGACCAAGTTGGAAACCCCGAAAAAAAAAAAAGACTATTAGCTGGTTTGTCAGATGAGTTATGCAGTTCCTTGGCCATTAGAGGGCATTTTATACTGCAGAGTGAAACACCGGCACCCAGCTTGTGAACAGCGTCCTAACCCCCATCTGGAGCTGCTGGAGAACAGTTTCTGTCTCCTCTCATTCAGTAATTGTCACTTTTCAACCTTCCCATATGCTGCATATAGATGAGCAAGCAAGAGCAAGGACAAGAGGAAAAGAAGATGAAATAGCTATGAAAAAAAATCCTGGTTAAATAAACATGTCGTTGCGCTGCTATTGTTGCTTCCAAGGTTTGGTTTTGTTCAGTTCACTTCTTCCCCTTCCCTAACTCTGACGCAGCAAACTTTATCCCTTTTATTCTTACAAAGAGCAGTTTATGTTTTAAGTTCAGAAAAACTCTAAATTGTGCCATGGCACCACTACCTCTGTCCAGAGCTAGCGGGGAGAGCTCATCCATCTCCAGAGCTGAACAAAGGCAAATCCAGCTTCCTCACTGCCCAGACGCAGGACGCAGCCACTTACCTTCAGACGTCTCCTTCTAGTTACTACCGTACTGCTAAATGCAAAATTTAAACTGTTTTCAGCTTCTGCTGGCTAGGAAACCACACAAAGCCACCCACTTCCCTGCTTTGGTGGTTTTCCTCTTTCCATCTAAACACAAATCAAATTAGGAAAGAGACAGATATCTCGCTATACATCTCCAAATATACGTATGTTTGTAATCAGGGTGGCCAAATTTCCTGAGCACGAGCTGCGTACCAAAATCTTCATGTGGCCAAGAGCCACATCCTCCCAACCTCCGTACCCCCCTCCAGCCACACACGCACCCCGTGCCCCCCCTGTAAAGCCTCGTTGTTTCTCCCATCCCCATCACTGTGCTGCTGATGCCCCAAGGCCACTTCCCTCACCGGTCCCCGGCTCTCTGCAGCAGCACCCAGCGCTTCTGCCTTTCAGGATTTGATCAAACATCTGTATGTAGTATATACTTCCAGAATAATAAAAATAATAAATAGAAAAATAATAAAGAAATAAAAAATAATAAATAGAAATAAATAAAAATAATAGAAATAAATAAAAAATAATAAATACAAATAATAAAAGCAGCAGCTAGATGAGTGCATCCTTACAAGCACACATATGGGATACTGTGGGAGTACGGTGTTTCCTTCCCCTGTGTCACCTCCGCCCGACAGTCTGTCTGTGAAGGCACCCGCTCCTGCAGCGGCACCCACCTCGTACCCTGAGGTGTGCCCAGGTGCTGCTGCACCAGGGGGTTGATGTAAGACAAGAACATGACAGAACCCTCATCCCCGCCAGCACAGCCCACCTATGGACTTACAGGATGTACAACAAAAGCGTCTCCAAGTCTGGAATACTACCCTTCACTTGTAACTCCTTAGTTCTTCCACAATCAGGGGCAGACAATTAAATCTTACATGAAAACCCGCATGGCTCCAGCGATGAGCAGTGACACAGGACACTCTTCTTGAGCCCTGTCCCACAGCGACCAAACACTACTGCAGGGCAATGGCTGTGAACCATGGAAGGTGCCTTGGTGGCCTCAGTCCAGTTCCCTAGGGGACACATGCCCGTATCCCAGAGAAGGTCACAGCAGTAGACACCAGCACACACCAGCCCACACCTTCATTCCCCCGCAGAGGGCCAGGGAGGAACCATAAACGCAGCTGGGGAGGAGACCCCACCATCCACTCAGGATGGACCAAGCTCCCCAAAGAGTGGAGGTGAAGCCCCTCATGCCCCAGGGGCACCACGGTCCAGCAGACCAGGAGACTCAGCCCCACGCTAGCACTAAACTGCCCCTGTATGGAACAAGCTCCCTGTGTTTCTCACTGTATCACATGTATCTCAAGCTTTTTTTTTTTTTTTTTTTCGGTCAAATCTCCCAGAGGCTGTTCTGGGAGCTCTGCCTGGACTGGGAATAGTGAACAGGAGCAGTGATACTATTCTGTCTCCAGGAAATCTCTGGAGTTATAATTTGCCCTTATCTTAGTGCTTATATTTACAAGCTGCTCTTACATTAAAAGTCCTCATCTGCACGGATTTATTTAGCAACATGAAATAAAACAGCCTGAAGCTATTCATGTTGCTTAATGTACTATTTTTTAATGTAGACGATGCTCTGTGTAAAAGAATATTCAAAGGGGAAGACTGTGTTTTGTTTGTAACACTTATTACTATCACCGAAAAAAAATATGTTCTAACAAGTCTCCGAAGGGGGAAACACATGTAATACCTTTAACAGCTCAGCTAATTCATCTTTTGCTGCCCGACTGCTGGCGAAATCTCAAATGGAAAGTCTCAGAATGGAAACGTGGAAAACCCCGGTTCTTGCGGTCCGAGAGCTGTTCCCACTATACAACCTCTTTCCATTGGAGTGAGCCCTGTTTGTTTTCAGCACATAGCAGCTTTACTCTACCAAAAAAAAAAAGGAGTTCAAGAGTTCAAGGCTACATCTCCATTCAGGCGTACACCCACAATACAAACCGGTCTCTCCTCCGTCCTGTGCTGAAGGCACTCCTCTCCCCGGCACCCACCTACAAAAGGGCCTTGTCCGAGGGAAATGAGAAAGGAAGGAAGGAGCTGGATGCTAAGAATGGTGGAGAGGAGGAGAGCCCAGCCAGGTGTTGGGACATCACAGACCAACGAGGGCTTGGATCAAGAAATGGGTCAGAGATGAGGATGAAGGGGGGCTTTTGGAGCAAGCAGGGACTGGGGAGCCCCGAGGGACCCTCCTGTCCTTGGGGCTCCCCTCATGCCAAACCCGTGCTCCAGACTATACCGAGCTCTGTGGGATCAGGCACAAGCGCAGTCAGGATGGAAATATGTGAGTGTTCCCACGAAGGAGCTTGGTGGGATGCGGGGTGGCTCCAGGATGGCTCACCCGCAAAACACTTCCTCCTCCCAACTCCTTCATCCCCATCCCTCCCTCCGCAACTTGCCTTTGCTGCTTTTGCAGCATCGCTCCTGCGGCTTAATTTCCAGAGGAGTGAAAGGAGAGGGAAGGAGGGAGCCAAGTGAGCGGAGAGAGGTTTAGATAACAGTAATAAATAAGATGAAATAATTCTCCCGCCACTAACCTTTCGCGGTAAATCAGAATATCCTCTGCAACCACCCCAGGTTTGCATAATCTACACATCTTTCTTATAAACCTTGCCAGCTCGCTGTAGCATGGCTATTTTGGGATTTTAACAACACTCAGGTTATTGACCTAAATTTATACAGGCTCATCTGGAGCCATAACGGCCCATTGTGTGCCGAGCCCTGCTCAGGATGCCTTAATACACAGATTATTGATGCAATGAACTGTGACGGCTCCTATAGAGCTGCTATGGTTTATTGTAGCAACACCTACTCGGAGTCCCTTTAATGCGCAGTTCGGTGACACAATAGACAGAAACGGCCACTACTTGGGGATGCATTATCCCACGGATCACTGACATGACAAACCGCAATGGCTCCAGCCTCCTGCCCTAATGCAGCGAGCAGGGAAACAAGCCAAATCCCCAGGTTCCCACATCCCAGGGAGCTGCGGGTAGACAGCTGAGAGATGTGGAGACCCTGGCGGTGCAGGGGTGCTGTCCCCCTACCCACCGAAACTGGATGGCTCCGAAAGGTGACATTTACAGAAAGCAATTTGCTACTGAAAATAAGGATTTACAATGAAAGCCCCAGCGGGACCAAACTTTTAGCAAGAACAGCCACAGGCCTGCATTACAGATCAAGGCTGAAATCCTGTATGAGAAATACATGGAAATTAGCCAGAAAAAAAAAAAAAATCAGGGTCCAATTTTTAGCATTAAAAAAGAAAGGAAAACATCTTATTTTCCAAGAGAATGTGAAAAAAGAGCGCAATAGGAAAGTGGACAAATATCTACATTTCTCCTTTTTTTTTTCCTCTTGAAGAACAAAAATAATCTTAAGAGGCTGAGAGCTAAGCACGGTTTAAAGAAAGTCCCTTGTGTAGGGAGACCTCAGGCTGAGAAAAGGAAAATTAAAACATTAACACTAACCAAGTGTTCACAGCCTCCTCACAAACAGCAGCGAGCAGTCCAAAACGCTGCAGCTGGCTTTCCACTATCGCGTGCATCTCCCCCACTATTCACCAGGAGCTTTTTTTAACACTGGTGACACTTCACATTCTAAACTGGTGTTAAAAATAGACCATTGGTCCTCCTGGTTTTAACCCTGCAAATTCCCTCTCCCTTCTTTCTGCCTCCCCGCACACCCGCTGGTCTCTGTCCTGCTCCTCCTGCCCAGCCGTAGGGTGATGGAAGGGCGAGAGGGGGCTGCCTGGCCAAAGCCTGGGGTCCCCACTGCTGCCCCAAACCTCACCCGATCCTGGGAGCATCCCTCTTCCCCAAGATGGTAGCAGGCTTTATTTAGAGGAATGAAGGTAATGGGTCTATTCTGCATCTCCATTTCCTTTCCCACCTGCTTTGGAAGACATGAGTGTAAGGTTTTTAAAAAAATACACCCAACACTGATGTTTTCTCTACTGCCTTAAACCCTGCAATCAGCACCTCAACCAGGAGCGTAGAGAAAGAAATTCCTTTGTTATCCCGTAGCTACTTAAACACTGAACCTTCAAAACCTCCTCGGGAAACAGACCTGGTGAACAGCCACCGCCACTACAAGGAGCCCCGCACAAGAGAGACTGGAAAATCAATATCCTTCACCCAACTTATCAAATTTACTGAGGACATTTATCCACTATAATTAAATAGAAAAGAGATACAAATACAGAAGAGTATTTGCACGGCACTGCATAGCAATTGCATTATCTCTGGAACAGAGGGCACTTTGACAAAAAGGAGGGAAAAAACCATATATCAACCAAAGAAGCCGCAAGGAGCATGGGGAAGGTCTCCGCTCTCATTGCTCACAGGGAATGTTTCACACCTAAGTAAAGACAGCCACAAAATATACATCAGCATGTATACCTAAAGGCATCTCTGCAGGTCCTGTTCAGTCAGCCGAAACGATGCCAGTGATGAATATGGTCCAAAACACTCAGCCGCCTCTCAGACTCGTGTAGGGTCTCCAACACGTGTTGGGGCACTTCCCCCTCGCTGGTGTGGAAGCAAAGCAGACACTATTATGTTGCTTTTCAGCATATGAATGTACCAAGTAAAATCGATTTTGCCCAGTAATCCACTTGGTAAGTCAGTGATGTTTTCCACAACCAGCAGCCACCCCTGCAGTCTCACAAGATAAAATCTCTGCAAGGTTAAACCTGGGAAAGGCTGACTGCCAGTACAGGACAAACTCAAACACTGTGGAAAAGGCAAAATAGATTATCTGGCTATTTGTTAAACATTTCTTCTCACAAGGGTTGTGTTACAAGCGCGCTTTGTGAACGCTCCTTGCTTTCAGGTAGAGCCAAAGACGCTAGTTCCTCGCTCTAAGTGCCTACAAGCAGCACACTGCTGGAGATGTGACATCTTTCTTGCCACGTTGACCTCAAAATTCAGAATAGCCCAGTGCAGGGCTGGACACATGCTCAGGTCCGAGTGCCGGTGAGCAGAAGCCAGGCTCATTTGCAAAAGGTGCCCAACTGCAGGCTTTCTTCCACTGCAGATTCAAAGGTTTGATCTTCACGGTTGCCTGCAACAATTAGGCATTGCCTAATTACACTGCCTAGTAAAAATCAATACACAAGACGGGCTGGATTCCTACCACTCCGGCAGGGATGTTTAGGATGCAATCATTTTATCCAACCAGCCTGCCCAGGAAGATCTTAGCAGGTAACCTGCAAGACGAACTGAACAGGGGGTGACAGAGGACACGCAGCACCGGAGCAGAGGCAGGTCGCACCATGCACGGCTCCCATCGCTTCTCAACTGCTCCAGAAGCAGAAGTGCAACTGTTCAGCAACATCCATCGCTGCTCCTTCCCTGCATGCTGCGCCCTCGCTGCCAGGTACCACAGGCAGAGGGGAAATCTCAGCCATCCACTTTGGAATATACCCATGGGGAAGAGCGAGTATCAGGTTAAAGGCTTTTTTGTTGCCTCTCTTGTGTCTTGATTTGTTAACGTGAACTCTATTTTGAGTAAGCCCTTATTGAAAATGCCTGTGAGTCGTTTTCTCTAAACTTGAAACTATAAAAATGGTAATGTTTGGGTAATACTTAGGAATTTTTAAGATTTCGCATACCTCTTTTTAATTGAATAGGAAAAGGAGGGTGACCTGACCCACAAAAGGGCTTTTTTCCCTTATTTGTCCTGCACAGACCCTCTGCTCTCCATAGAAATCACAAGAACAAGTACAAAAGGAAAGATATTTTTAGGTAAAGGCCAAAAACCCAAGCAGTGACAACCTAGGCTTCTCAGAATGGTATTTTTTTAAAAAAAGAGTCTATCAAGGTAATTCCATGACCTTTAAATTAGCATACATCCCTTTCTAGATGGCATAACTCAATAACTAAAAATCATACTGGTATTTATTTGTACCTGCAATGTCCCCCACCTGAAACCAAAAGAAAACAAAAGGATTTTCTCTCCAAACTGAATGCCACTAACCCAGGAACACAAACTGCACCACACAGCACAGCAAATAAACTGGCCCTCAAGCACCACAGTTGTGCTTTTTTTTCATCCCAGACATTGAGACATCTCGTCCTGTTGATGCCACCAGATGAGCCACTACTGCAAAGTCAACTTTGGAAAAAGGCTCATCACAGACACATCAAGGTCTCAAACAAATTCACATCATGAACACCAGCCTGCCTTCATGTTCCTCTCCTCCTTTACTTCACTCCAGAGCTTGTTCCTGTCGTCTCCAGGCAGGACTGTCAGAGGAAAGCAGGCTCTGGCCAGGAGAGAACCTTCCTTTAGTTGTCTCCGGGATGAACTAGGCGTCTCCGATATTCCTAGACACACAGGTCATGCTCAGACTGGCATGTCCCTTGGCCCAAAGCAAATCAAAAGGCGGCAGGAATGAGGAAGCTTTACTGCTCATTCCCACCACGTTTGCTTCCCAAACTGCTCCAGTTCCTGCACACATCCCCGCTCTGCACCGTCCACAGCAGCAGACCTCGAGACGCAGCAGGGATCACGTGGCAAAAAGCAACACCCAGGTGATCTCCAAGCACGGCAACCTGGGACAGTCACACTTTGAGTCCCTTGGGCGGGATCAAGACCCACAGAGCAGCAGAGGAGGGGGCATCAGCGGGTGCCAGGATGGCTCCAGCGATGCAGTGAAACCACATAGATGAAAGCCTCAGCTCCGGCACTGCCAACCTTTTGCTTTTTGAGCTTGGAGGTGACTCCAAGACCCTTTACATTCTCCTCAACCACTGCAAACAGGGATAAGGGTGATGGACTTACCCCTCCAGCCCTAGGGTTGCAAGTCCAACCCGTGTAAGGACTGCTAGGGAAAATATTATAAAGGGAAACTCGGTCCGCCTGATAGAACCCATCAGAGGAAACATCTGCCATCCTCTGCAGAGGACAAAAACGAGGAGGAAGCGGTTGGTCCATCCAGAGAAAAGAAAGTCAGAAACATTAAAGACACATATGGGTCCTGACTAAGGCAGGAGACCCACTTCTGCAGGCGAGTCTCGGCAAAACAGGTTAAAAAAGCCGTTTTATAGACTGCCGAGTACGAAAACGGCAGCAGCTCCCTTGCTGAGGTCAGGGACTGAAGTGGCCTACGGTACTTGTAAAGAGAAAACATCTGTTCGTGTTAAAAGGTCAGCAGGAAATGAACGCTATTGACTTAGTCCGTATTGGTTAGGCCACCGCTCCTCGAAAGAGAACCACACATGGCTTAACTCAGCAGCGTTCACAAAACGACAAAAGCCCTGCGTCCACCATCCCGCCGGGTGGCCACCTTCACGGCACCCAGGAACGCCCCAGGCGACCCGCTGACGGCAGCCCTTCCCCTGGCAGCCCCCTGCAACCCTCCTGCCAGCTCCCTCCCTCCTCACGGGCCACCACCCCGCACGCTTCACGGCGGGGAAAAGAAAAAAAATCCTCAGGAACAAGCCGTTAAAATAAATCCGTCAACAGAAAAGTGAAAAAAACAAGAAGTTTCTTCTGAAAAACAGGAAGCGCTAGGTACATAGCAGCTTAAAATAGCGCCTGTTTGATTTGTTGACAAAACACGGGTCCTGAGGGCTTGTGCCTTTTTTTTTAATAGTATTTTCTTTTTTTTTTTTTTTTTTTTTATTGCAGACAGGCAGGCTCACCTCCACGCCTGCCCGGGGCTCGCAGGCCCTCCGGCAGCGGGCTGGCACCGCTCCCCATGGCTGCCCTGAGCAGGCCGATGGCGGTGGGCCCGGCCGCGTTTCCTGTGAGCGGCGCAGGGGCTCCCACAGGAAACCCTGACAGAAAACAACCCCCAGCGCGAGCCAGGGCTTGCGTGAATCAACAGAGGGAATATCTGAGGCTGGATCCCCCTCATTAGAGCTGCAATCTGAAGTTTCAAGCGTGGAGGAAACTGGTTTCAAACCAGAGGAGGCCCTTGGCCAGGCAGGACGAGCCACCAACGCCTGAGGAGAGGCTTCAAATGATAAAGCCCTGCGTCGACAAAAAAATTCACAACCGAGAAATGACAGGGCGCTTCCTTCTGCACAAGAGGAGGGAGGAAACGTTCCCCTGCAGCTTTCCATGGAGGATGTGCAGCATTTTCCTCGCCGCTCCGTGCCTCCCCCAGCCCGGGCCCTGCCTCTCCTTCCCGCCACGCAGCACGCCCCGCTACTCCAGACGCCACAGCACACCCCGCGGAGACGGAAAACAGCACCTTTTCTTGCCTTTAAAAAGAAATAAAACAAGAACACCGCTCTCAGATGGCCTAACGTAGGTTAAAACGACCGCAGTGAGCAGCGGGTCAGGACACTGCCCCCTTCCACAAGCCGGCCTTCTCCTCACGCCACACCAGACACGCAGGGGGCCCCTAGCGTGAATAGCTAATTATCGGACCACACGAAATTATTACTCAAATTAAAGATTTGTGGCTTTTCCCCTAGCCCAACAATAAGCCTTTGACAGGAGCGTTGCAAACACGCTGGAGCGGGAGCAGCAGCCTAGTTCCATGTGCCGTCAGGCCAGCATGTGGATCTCATTGCTCCCAAGGACTCTCGTTTGATTTCCCGCACCACCAACCGGCGAGAAGTTTTCAAGTCTAAATACAGAAGAATTAGATCA
Source organism: Pterocles orientalis (assembly GCA_011057875.1). Lineage (NCBI taxonomy): Eukaryota > Metazoa > Chordata > Aves > Pterocliformes > Pteroclidae > Pterocles > Pterocles orientalis. Next base: position 232,891 of record WKFP01014989.1, on the reverse strand, counting down.
CTCTTTGGGGTGGTCGCATCTGGGGTTGGAAAACCAGATGGAGCGTGTTTTTTTTTTTTCCCTGAGCCCTTTGTAATTGAACCGGCACACAAAGTTGCTAGGAAGCAGGCAAAACACAATCAGAGGGCTTCGGGGCAGCCTGCGGCGGAGTCGGTGCCGTGTCTGCCAATGCTCAGAGACACCATCCTCAGCGCTACCAGGGAAGAATGGTTTCACGGGCTGGGGTTTATAAAATATCATCGTGAACACGGACCTACTGCAAGCATTGCAGGAGCTCTGTGACTTCTGAACATAAACACCTGCACCGTGTGCTTTTCACAGTGCCACCCAAGGAACCTGGGAGACGGGCAATTTCTTCAGTTCCCTAAAAATGCAAGGCTTGTATGAAACTGGGGAATGAAGGGGAGAGAGAGGGAGAGGAGGCGGGAGTAATAAGGAAGCTCTAAAGCACAGAGAATTAGCCAAGTACAGAGATGGCCACCACGAGTGCCATCATGTCTTGAACGGAGCCTGAGATGGGATAAGCCACCTATGGAGAGGCCAGCCATCACCACCCCAGCCAGCTACGGTGGCTGCTGATGGGGTTTGCTCCTGGCAAGGCCATATTGCAGGGCTTTGGGAGCGCCTCGTCCCTGCAAGTGTCCACCCTGGCTCTGCACGCAGCGTCAGATAATCTCACGGCTCATTCCCGGAGTGGGGACCAAGCTTTCCTTTCTTGGGACCAGGGAGGTGCATCTGATAGAGCACAGGATAGTCCCAAGTCTTTCCTAATCAAAACATGCTTTGTAGACTGGAGAGAGCGAGGGATGGAGTGGTTCCAGTCAAAGTTTGGCCGGCAGCATTGCATACGCACACTGAGATATACAGCCTAAAAGGACAAATAAATTGATATCTCTGCAGGTACCTGGGATCTGTCTGGGGATCCACTCCTCCACCACATCTAACAGGATGAACAACAACGTCTTGCATTGCTTCACCATTTCCAGTGAAGCAAATGGAGAAAGACAGATGAAGGAACCCATCCAAATTTTCTGCTGCACCCTCCATTTCATTTCAGCCATCTCATACCTATCAGCATGGCACCGTCCCGCCCCGCTTGGCTCTCTGGAGTGATGGCTGCAGGAACGTGGAAGCCGGCAGACATGTTGGAGAGCAGCGTCTCCTGCTCATGAGTCCTTGGCACTTCTTCATGCCTCTCCCCTGCATGGGGGCAAGAGTCTGGTGGTCCAGGAGCTGCTGGGAATACCCATGTCAACCCCCAGCTGGGGGGTATTGCTTCCCTAGAGCCAAACAGCACTGGCACGGACTGCTCCAAAACGTCTGCTTTAGAGACAGAAAAACCATCTATTTTCCCTGGTGCTTAACCATGTGCGGAGTTTTAAAACCTGTGGGTTTAAAGACCTCCTTATCAGCTGCTAACACAGAGCAAGGCTCCCCAAGATGCAGGAAGCGTACTGCAACCCTACTTTCCTTTCCTGCTATTTTTTTCCTGCTTGGAACTCAGAACATGCAATCACAAAGTCACAAGTCAAACAATAAAAATAAGGCAAAGAGAAATTTTTCCCCTAAATGCTGAGTTTGCAACTGGAGGAGCACTAGTAACCGGCAGCTGCCTGCACAGCATCCCTTGGACACGGATGCTGAGGCAGGGCTACGCCTGCTCCTTCGACCAAATATCTCCAAAGCACGGCGACTTGAAAATTAATTAGCAATTCAAGCCTGAGCAGGACACCTTTAAATATTTGTTTGGTACTTTTTTTTCAGAGGGAAGCAACAATTCGAAAAACAAATACACGTCCAGAGTCAGCACTTCATGACTCAAAAGAATACATAACTGACTCATTTTATGAGCACAGCCTGCATGTAAACACTCACCTCTAAAATAATCCTCTGTGTCATACAGAAGAGCAAGGAGATGGTGGGGAGATCAGAGCTTACGGGTAAAAAGAAGAGGCAACGAGTGGCGAGGGAGCTATCAGGAGAGGAGACCCTATAGAGAAATTCCCCTTGAAAAGCACACACAAACACCTGGCTCTGCTGTTTTAATCAGTTTTTTGTTCTCCACACAGCACAAAACCACAGTAATTCTGCTGGGGGTTTTTCTTTTTGCAAACTGAGAATTGTTGGCATTTTGAACTGGCGTTTGAGGAATACTCTGCTTTTTAAAGGGTATTATTTTATAGGCATTTTATTCTTCGAAAAAATTAAGAGAATTATTTTCCTTTGAAGCCACAAAGCTGACACCTTTTTTCACATCCAATTCTACGTTGGCTAAGCTTTCTCCTCTCAAGTTGGTTTTAGCCAGGCCAACCTTCTTTTCCACATCCACATTTCTGCTGCGTAAATATCTGCGGGGATACTGCAAGCTACACAGCTACACCAGACCAACTTTTCCAACTGCGGTTACAATGAACCCCTCCACAGCCCTGGAGCATCTGGAGCCACTGAGATTTTTGAAATGACACGATGAAATATCTGGGTGACTACACGACCAATTTGAAGCAGCCAATTTGAAATTTCTGGTTGGTAGCGCACCAAGGGAGTGCAAGGTTCAAAAGCTGGCCATCACGCAGTGTGTTTCACAATGAATTCGGACTGTTTTCCTAACCCAGCCGTCTTGTTTAAAAAACCAATGCAACCCTCCAAGGTATACAAATAATTAATTTCAACCCAAGCTCTAAAGCAGCGGCTCCCAAACTTTCTTTCCCAGCTGCGACCTCATTTTACAGACCAGTAACTCCATGCAACCCCAAACAGCAGAATAAAGATCGGACAAAATGAAATTTCTGTCAAGCTCATGACCTTGCTCAGAACTTCCCTCAACCTCATTTTGGGGCCATCACCCCACTTTGGGAACTGCCACAGTCGTAACACAAATGATGTTCAAAACGCAGACTCACCTCCAGACATGAGCCGGCAGCGTTCCCAGAGCCACTGACGGCTCCACGGTCATGAGTGAAAGACAAACACTCAAAATACAAGACTCAGGAGCTATGTGCACCATCCCCACTCAGTCTTTGCGGTCCTGAGCTTACCTTACAGACTTCTGTGCTGCTGCAGCAATGGCCAGGAGGATGCCCCAAAACAAAACCTCCACTTACCCCACAGGTCCTGCGATGTCCGTGGGGTTTTGCCCAGCTACACCCAAACCCATCCCATGGCCCAGCTCTCTTTCAGCTGGTTTCACGAACGGCAAAAAGCAAAATGGGGATGTTACTTAACTGCATCATAAATAAATCCCCTTCAAATTACCTCCCTTGGTATTTTTTTACTGGTACAAGACAAATTTTAGCTTTAGGGGAACTCCGCTGGTTTTTGTACACTGCTGAGGATGCAGTCAGTGTTACAGGCAGAAATTATGAATTCAAGTGACCTGCTACCACGATGTAAATCTGGTAGCAGGAGCTAAAATTAGAATTAAGGCATTTTTGGTTCCCAGATCAGATCCAACACAATTATAGGCTTGCAGCCAACTGTACAAATGGGACCTTTCTAGGCTGGGTATCAGAAACCAGAAATGGGAAAACAACCAACCAGAATTACTTGAGAAAAACTTCTCTCCTTGTCTCTGGCCCCAAGTTCATGATTTTGGCATCATCCCTGTTGGTGGTCACTTACACAATAAAAAAGGCAACCAGCAAGTTCATGCAGAAAAGAGGGGATAAAGAAAGACAGGTCCTGAGGACAGACATTTTTGCCATCCGCTATTATTCTGACACATATTTTAAAAGATCAGAAACCCATAATGTCGTTTAGCTGGCAGGTTGGATTGCGCTTTGCTTCTCAGGTCTGCGACCTGAACGTTAAACATTAGGATATTCTCGTTCAAGTTCAGAAAACTAAGGGTAAAAATTTGGTCCTTTGGTTCCCTATTGCCGTTAAAATTAATTGCCACATAAAACTGCTGATTCCTACCAAATGAAGCTATACGATTTATCAACTCAAGGATAGAGCAAACTCACTAGTGGTTTAAATACATTACCTGAGTTATTACTAAATTTCGCACCAGTGACAGTTTTATGGATAATGTAGGTTTTATAAATTCATTAGTATGGGACCAACGTTCAAAGTAAACAACGACATTAAACAAACATCGCAATACTGGGTTTACACGCAAAATAGATTTCCCTTTCCTCTCCAAAGCTACGCTGGGATATTCGCAGGAAAAATATGAAAGCTGCTCTGCTCTAACACTTCAGCAAGGGAAAATGTGTCCGTTCATTAGCACCAGAGTCAGCGAGGGCTGAGCTCAAACCTGTATTTCTTCCCTGCCACTGACCTAATATGTGAGCAGGTCACTCGTTGTGCTTCTGATCCAGCCTCCCCAGGTTCTTAAATTGTTGAAGCATCACTTCTGTACCACAAAAGGAGGCTGGACCAGTCCACAGCATCTTTCCATTGATTTTCGGGGGCTTTAAATCAATGGTATTATGTTGTTTAATTAAAGGGATGCTGTCATCTGGAATCTACTCCATTTCAACCAAAGTTAAAACCAGTTTTGGGACCTATGCCTGGGTGAATCCCTCTGCCCCTTTCCTGTGGATTAAACGTTTTTCCTCCCAACTGATGTAGAAAATACCTGCCAAGCTGATGTGGGAGAAAGAAAAAATTGCATCTATGTGACTCGCTGTCAAACCAAAGGAGACACCGAAAAAAAAGAGGAATAAACATTTTTCGGTCTTTCTTACAACAAGAGATGTTAAAAACAATTTCAGAAGTACAAATTTTAAGCTGACACTGTTTCTTCTGCAAGAAACCTTATGATGGAAGTTGTTTTAACCTATACTTGCTGGAAGAAATGACTAACATTGCTATAAAAAAAAAGATATTGTAGGAAAAAATGCTGGCTTTCTCCACTTTTCCATTCTGTTTACCCTGTGCATTTATCACCAGCATGTGCAGAAGCAGTCTCACTCTTTCCCCTGTGCAGGCAGTGAGTTAGTCACACTTTCCCCTGTTGTGTAGCCCCTTTAGTCAGCAGCAGGGAAGTGATAAAGATGAAAAAAACCTAAACAAAAACAGGAAAACGAAATTGTAAAAAAACACAGAGATTAGCAGGAGGTCCTTGTAGGCAAATGTAATATTCAAATCATTTTTGCTTGCTTTAATTTAGGAGATTGCAATCTGAAAAGGAGCTCCACGCTTCTCCAAGCAGCCTTTCCTCCGAAGGAAGCGCACGTAGGGTGGAGGAGAGGGAGGACGAGGATAGAGAAGAGGCAGCACATGGATGCGGGAGTGAAGCCATAGGATGCAAAGGTCCAAGACCTTCACCCCTGCAAGGTCTCTGAACCCCAACACATCTTTACTGTCAGGGTGAGCCAGGGAAACCCACTCACGTGCTGGGAGAAGGAGGCAGGACAACAGGAACCATCGTACAACGCTTGGTGAAACCTCTCTATACAGCACCTTAACTGGAAGATAACGTTATGATAATCTGCTTCACCAGACATGGCAAAACATTTGTTAGCTTTTGGAAACTGAGAGAGAAATTGCTACCAGAGAACAGTCTTTGTAAAAACCAGAGGAAGTCACAGCTTCCAGCCCTAGCGGTGCATTCACTGAGGCTCACCAGGTGTTAAATAATCAGCCTGCAGCAGAAACAGCCCAAGTTTTGTGACCAGTGTAATGTAATTATGCACCATTGCTTCCTTCTTGGGGGTCTACTTATTTAAAATGCATTAAAGAAATAAATCACTGTTGATTGTCCCGTCCCCCTTCCCTTTTAAGCTAGGCTAGGGCAATAAATCTGTAAAGACTGACTCCTGTTTTAAATAAAACCAACAAAAGCAGTTACAATGGGAGGCCCCCAAACTCTATTTCCAAAGTCACAGCCTCGCTTATTTTCCCTTAAATTATTTGCTACAATAGATACGTGGAGTGGCAAGGATACCAAATGACTCTAATATACCTTTATAAAATTATCTTCCTAAACCATCTGGAACCACCGTGTTCTGGCAGCCGAATGGTTTTCCAGTCTTGAGACTTACCCTTGACTATAAAAAAAAAAAAGGATTGGTCACAGGCAGAGCAGGGGGAGCCTGTGCCTTCGCATTTACTAGTCACAAATCTGCACTGACCTGCTCTCACCCAACACAGAGGAGACAAGGTAGGATCCTGCCTCAAGGACTTTGAGGTACAAGTCCCAAGGATGCCCACTTTGCATGACCAGAACTGGCTCCATCACTGGGGAAAGGCTGCTGGTGGCAGCCGGGGCATCCATGGCACGTGGGACGAACACCTTGAAGTTCAACCCAAATCCAGGGAGGAAAAGACTGATTTGTAGGGGCTGTGAGCTGAACCTATGAGCTTTATGATGGTTTCACCAACATGCCCGTGTGTGAGTGCACACATACACCCACAGTCATGCCTCTAAATGATGGGGTTGATGTTTCAAGGTGTCCAGGAGACACAAGTCCCATCACTTTGATCCAGGGCTGCCCGCACCATCCTCTTGTCCCCCAACTCAAGCATTCTGCTGGCTCCACAAAGGCAAATCATCACCGAATGCTATCACACTTCTACATAAAACCAACAAAACCAAACCCGAGATACTCCCAACACAGACCCCAGCCAGCTGGGGTTTGGAAATGGTCCAACAAATGCTCAGATACAAATTCCCAATACGAACAGTGCTGACCTCCTTCTAGGAAAGCCCTAAGTCACCAGCAACATGATCTGGAATAAAACCACTTACAACAAACATGCTTGTACAGAAAAATGCTTCTCAGATACTTTTTTCCTGCTCTGGTGTCAGCCATCAACCTCTGGAAGTCTACTACCATCGACTGAATTTAGCCTGGCCAGGCACTTCCCTCAAATATTTAAAGAAAAAAACTGGCCAGCAAGAGGCTGAGCAATTTCATGCGAGCATTTCTGCCGCTGACACAAATCTTAATTCTCTAAGGATCGGCTCATATGCCAATGGGAAGCTCAGTAAGGGATGAGATGTTTAATCTAATCTGCTTTCAAAATAATTTTGTTGGCATCGATTGCGCTGAATTGTATCTATGGGAAAGAATTTAAAGAGCAAATACATACATACATGACCCAGACAAGTCAGTGCCTCTTACCATTACTGTGAGCTGATAACAACAAAGAACAACAACCTCGATAGTAACGTTAGGTAAAATTACCTGCTCTCAGGAGCCAGCACACAGCTGTGTTTTTAAAAATTACTCCAACATATACAATATTAAGCATAATATCTCAAAAGCGTTCTGGATTTAAAATTTTTTTGCTCGACTCTACCCCTATTCCCCCAGAAAACAACCCCTAAAATTTCAGCTGTCTATAAGCCCAGCTGTTTCCTGGCTTTTCTATGCAAATTGTTCTCCCTGGATTTTATTGTGTGCATGTGTATGTCTCTTAAACTGCACTCACGTTTGAATTAGGGGGCCCTACTTCCATCAAAGGGAATTCTTGTAAAATAAGCTTCATTCTCACAGTATCTGACACGGAATTACGATCCCGTAACTCACGGGTGTTCTAGCGGCTCTGGATTAAACACGGCTCTGAAAAAGTCCCACAGGGAAAAGCAAATGAAGGGACACGAAGAGTCACTTGAATGTAAACCTGCAAGGCGAGGAATTTCACAGCTCCCTGCCAACCGGCAAAGCACTTGCTGTGTGTCTGGGTGAGGACATGCCTCTTGCCTTACTTCGGAATTTTTACCTATCAGCATTAACTAAACACCGATTACATTATTGTGTAATTAGGTTCAATTAAAATTTAGCTTAAAGCAGGGAACGCTTTCTTTTCAATTCCAATCAAAACCATTTACTTAATTCTCAGTTTGATATTGGCATCTCCCTCCAGCATGATGAATTTAAAACCATTACTGTATGACAGCAGGAAAACCAGAAAGGAAAAGTTACTGCGGTAGCTGCTCAGAAAGCTCACACCCCATTACCAGAACATGATGGGATCTCTGCTGTCACTTTTCACACATGTACTTCCCAGTTTCCCACCAGCTTTCTGGCTTCGTCACACCACACTGAACACAAAAAAGAAACTCAAATACTAAAAATTTGCCCAAGTTATTTTTTTCCCCCCTGCTAAATCTGTTATTAAACTGCTTCAGCCGAATGCTGTCCCATCCACACCAGTGCTGGTTCCCGACCCTCCGATCTCACTGACCTTTTGTTCAGAATTTGCTCGAGTTTTGTTTCCAACAGAAATGTACGCACGTTGCACAGCAAACACCCGCAGAAACTCCCGAAACCCAGAAATACCTGCGATTCTTGAAGATTCTTTTCAAAACCCAAAGATCCTTTAACCAGCCGTGCCTGTTCAGCTCACCCTACAGAAGAGCATCCACCATCACCCCTCTCATTTGGAGAGCCAAGGCTGCGCTGTATTTCCAAATACATATAATCCCGTATCATCAGCGATGAAATAATCTTATTTATCAAATTCCAGCCTTAGGCCAGAGTATTTTTACGGCCAAAGCAGAAACACCATTAGATTCATAACAACTGCTGCCCTAGCACGCTGCGATGGTGCCAGCCTAAAGAGTTCCCTTACGTGGGGCTTGAAAATTTTATGCACAAGACTTTGCAATATCTGACCCTAATACTGTCTTTGACCGCAGAGACGAACCCGTGTGATATTCGTGGAGTCGCAAACGTGCGGACACCATCCGAGAGCAGAGCCTGCCCTGCGCTGTTTAGTAACTAAATGATAGTCCATGGTAATAAAATATTTATTACGCTCTGCACAATGCTGCAATTGAATGGATGTGCTTCCTCCCCTATCCATCAGAGCACACTGAAAGCCCTCTTTAACTTCTGCTCGAGAAGTCTCAAATTACACAGCTTTATTTTTCTTATGGATTTTCCTATAGGATTGTGTATCTGCAAGTAACCACTTGGCAGTTCAGGCAGTTTACCCAGAACTGCAGAGCGCTGTTTGGTTTTTCCTCCCTGTTACCTTAATTTCTCTGGAAAGACGTCCCTGGCAAGAGCGTCCCTGGCAAGAGCGTCCAGACTCAATTTCCTAAATGCAAACACAAACCCACAAAATCCACTGAACGGAGCAGAAAAGCCGCATCACACTTAGTTACCCAGCGCCGTACCAGTCTCCAAAAGAATCCATCATGCGGTGGGAGAGGAAAATAACAAAAGCCCTGTTTATTATGAGCGCTTAATCCTGCTGCCCAACGCAGCCCACTGACACCCTCCTCCCCGTCGCCGTGCCACGGCGATATTCCCATTCCAGTGCTCTCAGAAACAACTCAATAAACTGGGAACCCGCTTGAAAACACCCACGATTCCTGCCGCCACCCGTAAGGCAAGAAAGAGGAGGCACCAGCAGGATCGGCGGTTTGAGTCCCCTGAATTGGCAAGGGGGATGCAAAGGGGTGCTCATCACAGAGCTCAGTGTCCTTTGAGTCGGGGACCTCGCAGAAAACCCACGTAGCAGAGGGTGGAGGGGGTTGCTGGGAGGTGAAGGATCACACCCCTGCCCTCCCTCGGTGGGTCTGTTGCTGTTGGCACCGAAACAGAGAGACCTGCGGGGGATGCGAGGAATTGAAATGGAAAAACCAGGAAATAAAACGTAAAAAGTGTATTGTGAGCAAGTGATTGAAGGAAGTAGCAGAGCCCTTAACAAATTGGTTATTTGTCTGGTTAGCTGATGCAGAAGTGGAACAGGAAATTAATTCAATATGCCGCAGACTTACATTCCACTATTATTTTCCAGGATTTTTCTTCCCTTTTTTTTTTCCCCATACATACATGTATATATATATGTGTGTATATATATAAAAACCAAAAAGCAAAGTACTTCTGGGCAAGCTGGTAATTGAAGCTTATGAGATTCCAATTAACAAGATCTAATCATTATTAGAACTGGACTACAGACAGGAAATGAAAGAATAAAACAAGACCAGTTAAAGAGAAAAAAACATCTTCAGAAACCCTTTGGCTGCCAGGAGTTCTTGATGTGGTAGAAAAAAATATCCCAAACCAATAGATAATCCTGTTACACTCACATAAACCCATACAAACAAGTTTCCACTCTCCGTGCTTTACAGGGTATGGCGGCTTGCCAGTAATTTTGCTTTAAATATCAGAATGGATATCAAACCCAACTTTCTAGATATAATCATGGCATCACTATGCTGCACGACGACTTTTTCAAACACTTTGGGCTGGTCTTACAAAGCTCCAGTGACCTCCAGAACTATAGAAACCGTACGTACAGTTCGGAGGAAATAAAATTGGCGATTCGCAATAAACAACTAAACCAACCCAGCGTTTTTCAAAGAGGCAATGCCTGCAGCAAGCACTTCTGCAATGACACCGGCACACAGCGTTGTGTTTAGAGAAGGAAGGAAAAACCACTCTGACAATGTCCATAAATGAAATGTCCGCTGCTGAGACAGCACTAATGGTACCGGGGGGTGCCAGGGAATTGAAGCGGAATGGAAATAGATTTCTAGTTACCAGGAAAGCCAAGTTCTTCTAAGCATGGCGGGGAACGTCGCTCTCCCTCTACGTGGTC
>WKFP01014989.1:190328-212639 GCA_011057875.1 Pterocles orientalis | reverse complement strand
CTGCGGCGATATTCCCATTCCAGTGCTCTCAGAAACAACTCAATAAACTGGGAACCCGCTTGAAAACACCCGTGATTCCTGCCGCCACCCGTAAGGCAAGAAAGAGGAGGCACCAGCAGGATCGGCAGTTTGAGTCCCCCGAGTTGGCAGGGGATGCAAAGGGACGCTCATCACAGAGCTCAGTGTCCTTCGAGTCGGGGACCTCGCAGAAAACCCACGTAGCAGAGGGTGGAGGGGGTTGCTGGGAGGTGAAGGATCACACCCCTGCCCTCCCTCGGTGGGTCTGTTGCTGTTGGCACCGAAACAGAGAGACCTGCAGGGGATGCGAGGAATTGAAATGGAAAAACCAGGAAATAAAACGTAAAAAGTGTATTGTGAGCAAGTGATTGAAGGAAGTAGCAGAGCCCTTAACAAATTGGTTATTTGTCTGGTTAGCTGATGCAGAAGTGGAACAGGAAATTAATTCAATATGCCGCAGACTTACATTCCACTATTATTTTCCAGGATTTTTCTTCCCTTTTTTTTCCCCCCCCATACATACATGTATATATATGTGTGTGTGTATATATATAAAAACCAAAAAGCAAAGTACTTCTGGGCAAGCTGGTAACCAAAGCTTATGAGATTCCAATTAACAAGATCTAATCATTATTAGAGCTAAACTACAAACAGGAAATGAAAGAATAAAACAGGACCTGTTAAAGAGAAAAAACCCTCTTCAGAAACCCTTTGGCTGCCAGGAGTTCTTGATGTGGTAGAAAAAAATATCCCAAACCAATAGATAATACTGTTACACTCACATAAACCCATACAAACAAGTTTCCACTCTCCGTGCTTTACAGGGTATGGCGGCTTGCCAGTAATTTTGCTTTAAATATCAGAATGGATATCAAACCCAACTTTCTAGATATAATCATGGCATCACCATGCTGCACGACGACTTTTTCAAACACTTTGGGCTGGTCTTACAAAGCTCCAGTGACCTCCAGAACTATAGAAACCGTACGTACAGTTCGGAGGAAATAAAATTGGCGATTCGCAATGAAGAATTAAACCAATCCAGCGTTTTTCAAAGAGGCAATGCCTGCAGCGAGCACTTCTGCAATGACACCGGCACACAGCGTTGTGTTTAGAGAAGGAAGGAAAAACCACTCTGATAATGTCCATAAATGAAATGTCCGCTGCCGAGACAGCACTAATGGTACCGGGGGGTGCCAGGGAATTGAAGCGGAATGGAAATAGATTTCTAGTTACCAGGAAAGCCAAGTTCTTCTAAGCATGGCGGGGAACGTCGCTCTCCCTCTACGTGGTCACATCACACGAGCGGGCAGGAACAAGATGGCAAAAGGCAGAAAAGAAAAAGGGAAAGCAGCCGGAGGAAGAAAATAGGAGGAAAAATAAGAAGCTGGGAGTAGAGCTGATAGCCGAGCGGATGCAATAAGAAAAGCCAGAGAAAGACAGACAAAGCAGAGGAGGCACCCCCATCACACCTACCGCTGACTCACACATTTCGGGTTACTTTCATTATTTCTTTGTATTCCAGCAGCATCTGGCATCTGCCGCTGAGATCAGAGCCATGTTGTGCCAAGCGTGAATGAAGACCTTTCTGCTCATGAGCTGAAAATCCAAACAGACAAAAGGGGAATACAGAGTGAGGAACCTCACCAGTCCTGCCTGGAGCGGCCAGGAGCCACAGCACCAACAAAACCTGTCCATTTCACACCCAGCCACCGCCTTGGTCATGTGGGGAAGACAGAGCACATCTATTTTCTTCTATAGCAAGAGCTGATTCCTCAAGTGATTTTTAAAAGCTCTGAGGATTCATCTGCCCCTTCGCAGGGATGGGTCAGGTGTTGGCTCCGTCAGGCACCATCTTTGCATTTGCTGCTGTAAGAAACCCGTTGCCAAGAGCTCAGTTATTACTCCATGATCCACGGAACAGATCTTCTGTGAACCTATAGAAAAGCTGTACGGAATCTACAGAAAATTGCAAGGAACGTGACCGAAGGGCACAGCCCAAAACAGGCTCCAGCTACAACCCACTTACTGCTACCATTGGGAACCGAGGTTCTTCCAAGCATCCCAGTGTGTGGCCGTGCGGGTCTGCAGCCAACATTTAAGCTCATTCCACACCCATGAGGCTACAATAATCCTGGGGCTGAGCCTCCGGAGCTCGCCCTTGGACTGCCTGGCACCCTCCGGACTCTGCAGTTTCAATTAACTTGTGGCTATAAAAAAGTGAGGAGAGCATTCCTCTTGTATTGTACCATAGAGTTCTGCAGAACTAATTATTTTGCAAATAGAGCTCTAAATCATTAACAAAAAATGTTGATTATAGCATCTGCAATCATTATTTGGCCCATTACTTAAAAAGCTGGATGCAATAAATAGGATGGGGAAGAGCTGGTATTACACTTCCAGAGCTCAGGAATATGGGATGTCAGAAAACGAGCACTGCCTGTAACGGTCACACTCGGACTCCACGAGTACTTTGTAATCAGACCAATACAGTAAGTCCCTCACCCCCCAAGCACTTCAAAAACCCACCAGCAGGATGAAAAGAATGAAAATACTGTGGTATTTTCTCCCTTTTGACTTTTCTTCCTGTTCTTTGGAACGTTTATAAACTTCCATTTTCACATTTCTCCACTAGATCTCTTAGATAAATATTTTAACTAAGTCAAAACACCACAACTTGAAATGGCGATGACTTTTCTTTATTTACTTTCTTCCACGCTGGCTGCCGGCTCTGGGATTTCTTCTGCCAAAAGGCAGCTGTGGCCAAATGCACAGTGAGACCGTATATGTCCCATGCTTCCCACCACCCTCCCTCCTGCGGGCACACACAAGTCCCACCTCCACCTCCACCTCCAGAAGAAGCATTTACAGCATGGTACCACTTGCACGTGGCCTCCTCCATGCCATCTCCAGGGGCACCACAGCGCAAAGTCAGCCTTGGAAGGCATCTTCCAACAAGGACCTCGTTGCATTGCTCCTACGACAGCTGAGCAGAGCTCTGTTGCTGCGATTTTGATGCTGTCAGAACCGAGTACCCAGATGCTTGTCCTCCATCCTGGAAAAATTTGTGCATCTCTCCGGCTTTGGGCAGGAACTTTGATCTCAAGCCTATCTGGAGTGACCATGTGCTGAAGCAACCGGCCGTCGGGAGCTGTCCCCTCGCTGGCAGACGATGACACCGGGCAGTTTATCCCTGGCTCCGGGCTAGCTGCTGCAGCACGCAGATGTGCTCCACCAAGGCCAAAAGGATAATCCCGACCGCCAGCATAAAGACATCGAGTTTACGGCTAAAACCAAGGGGCCACTCCCCCAAGTCAAATGCCCCAAGGAACCCAGGGCTGGATGGGACCTCACCGACCAGCTCCTTTGGGCCACGATGTTTGAGCAACTTCGCTCTTCAGTTTTCTTTTAAACTTTAAGCTTTAAATTCAGCCTAAATCCATCGACGTGGTGGCTAGCAGGCAGGGTGTCCTGGCTCTGCGGAGGCATTGAGAACACCCCTCTCTGATGATTCCCCCCTGCCTGACGCATGCATCTTTTCTTCGTGACTTGCCCCGTGCTGGTTGCTAACCGACATCCTTTTAGCAAACATTTCTCGTTTGCCTTCGCACCTCAATTATTTCTTCCTCTCAGAGCTTTTCTCCAGCCTCGCATCCTCGCCATGGCCGCGTTATCCCTTCCCTTCTTGCCTGATCAGGGGTTCTGTGCTGGCTCCTCTCCAACTCCGCTCTTCAACGCAATCAATTCACTTAAGAGCCTGGCAAGCTCGGGTTTTGTGTTGGTTTTTTTTTTTTCCCCCCCATGTCTGTTTTACATAGTTCCAATGCAATGAGAAAAAAAAAAAAAGATGACTTTTTTTTCCAGTATGAAGAATAAAAATCTTATGTTGCAGCAGCTTAGCTTGCCCATAAACAGGGCACTTTTGAAAAATAATGAATACAATAGCTGGTATGGCAAAACAGTGCATGACGGAGATGTGTGGAAAGAAGAGAGAATGGAAGTACAGCCACCTCACCTGCCTCTAAAAAAAAGATGCCAAATGAGCCCAAACGAAGTCGGAAGAATGAGCTTCTCTGACCTCTCTGCATTTTGATACAGAATTGCAAAAGAATTACATCTCCTACTTCTGTTTTTAAACCTTTATCCTCACTATGGAAAAAAAAGAAAGGGGAAAAAACACAGTAAATGGAGTACAACGTAGAAACAGGAGCAGGCAGTGCTTTCGTTTGCAGGACTGGATATACTGGTCATCTCCAGGGATGCACGCCCCAAACAAACCAAAAAAAGAGACTCTGCTCATCAGACCATTTCATAATGACCACATCTCCTCGCAATCACCAAGCTTAGAGAGACTCATCTCTGGTCTACCGCTGCGACGAGATGGGCCATGCCCAGATGTCCCGCAAGGTCCCTGCGGCCAAGCTGGCCACCACAACCCCCTGCCCCGTTGCCACCGGTCCTGAGCTGTGAGTCAGCTCCCCCTGCGGCAGAACTTCTCTTCCTACCGCTGGCGTAGCCATTAGAAGGGTTTTTTTCCTGCGGTTAGTTTATATGCTCCAGCTCATTAACATCTCCTTAATACCAGAACTTGAGGCTAATTAGGCATGGCAATCCTGAGGAACATATTCTCCGTTCATCTTCCCAAAGCAGGATGCTCCTTGGTGGCCCAGCTGTAGCTCCACATGCTACCATGAGGGTATCACCCTGGAAATAAAAATACTACAGGATCCCACACATTACACAGCAGGGGTCCTGTACTTGTTAGTTGATGGCACAGTTTACAGGCTGTTTTGCTTAAAAATTGGAAGCATCTCTGCCATCAAGGCAGATTCCTGCTCAGCAGCCTCGGGGAATTTCCCCAGTAGTTATCAATACACCAGGGCTTTCATAATAAAAGCTACTGACTCGAGAATGAAGGGGCAAAGTAGTTAGAAAACTTAGGAGACTTAAATAAAAAGCGTTTGACAGAGCAAAGCTAGTGGGAATTTTCTCACCACGGCTACAAATGCACAGGAGCAAACAGGCTATGGGGTCTGAGGCACGCTGCGTGCACATGAATTGCTCCTAGGAGCAGGCTGTCCATCTGCACATCACCTACGAGTAACACCCACCACAGCAACTGGTACCCCAGGAACACCAGAGGATGAACAATGGGAGCCATGACCGACACCAACCACTTCTCTAAGCACAGGAGCTGATGAAAGTTGGTTTCCTGCGTGGCTTCTGGACCACACAGAGGCTGACCAAAGCTTGTCCAGAACTGGGACATTTTAGAGCCACCTTTTCCCGCTGGATGCCTATGTTGTAGGTTTTCCTTCAGTGCAAACATTTCTGTGGTTGTTTTCTTCTGCTTGTTTTCAAAGATCATCACCTCCAATGCCTCTACCCTGAGTCTGCTTAAAAAGCCTTCGAGGGTTCACCAGTTGCCAAGGAAGGAGGCACTGGCTAAATGTCTCTGGTCACCATTTCAAATTCCCATAGCCTTAATTTCAACATCTGCTTTTCATAATGAAAGGTGGAGACACTTAAAAAGCATCTTCTAAATGACTACACCAAAAGGTACATACAGATACCCCCCAAATACACACCTAACACTTCCCTTCGCCACAAAACAGGGACCTCTGAGGAATTAAAATATGACTTCATGCCTTCCTGCTCTTGAAAAAATGTTGTAGCATCTTTACTGACGATGAGAAGAGCAAATGGAGGAGCTGTGGCCATGGGCGACAGCTGCAGCGTGCCACCACGAGAGGAGAGCAACAGAAGTGATGGAAGAGCAGCATCCCCCTCTGAATCACCTGTGGCAATTCTTCTGTGTGTTTTTTTTTCCTCCTCCTTTTCAAATCTTTCCTCTGAGAATGGAGTGAGGCTCAACACTGGAAACGTGAGCCAAACCCACTGCTCAAGGCAGCAGAGACCTGCCTTCAGCTGCCCTCCCGCTTTCATTTTTGGAATGGATTCATTTCCAAAAGCTCCTACAAACCTGGCGGTATTGGTCCACAGATTACAAGATGGAAATGTGAAAAATTCCTGGACAGAGATGAAGTGTCCACCAAACCCCCTACTTTCAAGGCGGCTTAAATGCAAACTCGCCCTCGCTGAACGCCTCGACATCAAAATGTTCCTTCCCTCTTCCTCCAGAGCCCTTTCACATCACAGCTCCGGCCAACTGTAAAACTTCATGCGGGGAAAACGCGCCCAAAACTCCAGGAGAAAAAACAAAACAAGGCATTTCAATCTGGGCCAGCTCCATCCAAACTGGAATTTTGTTTGTTTTGAACTGACCAAGCTGCTGCCGCGTTGGAGTCCAGCGAGGCATTAACCGGCTTTACTAAGCAAGCCATGCATCCAGCTCCTGGGCACAAAAGCATTGGGCTTGGCACCAAAATTAAGGCTGGGGCTCGGAAGCTTGGCTCTGTGCATGTACCATGAGCTCCGGTGCGGGTCCCCACACCTCCGCAGGCTCGCCAGCCTGCTCCCAAGGAGAACCAGCGCTTCCGAAGGAGCAGAAAACAAAGCAGACTGTCATCTGCAGAGGTGCCAGGGTTTTGTTTACCTCCGAGCGAACCTGGCAGCGCGGCCGAGCATCGTACTTCTGCGCTCCGCGTTTCGGTGTATGATCCTTGGCAGAGCTGTATGCTTAGTGTGTGAGCTATGAAAAATATAGCGTGAATTTTGCAGCGATCCGGGGTTAATATTAATTAGGCTGTGCTCGAGGAGTAGCTGCGCGAGCGACACAGTTTTGTTCCTGTGCTCTCGCAGGGGATTAGCTGTTGGCAGAGCGGCGATGCCGGCAGGAGACTCCACCATCCGAGCTGTTTCCTGGCACCAGGATGGTTTGGCTGGAGTTGCTTCTGACTCTTTGGAGGAGGAGAGTTTTTTTTTTTAAACATTTCTGAATCTTTGCAATAGCCTCAGCAATACCCAGCAGCCTTGGTCCCCCAAGAGTCCTCCACCAGCTCACCCGCCACGCACAAAGCACAGAGCAGCTTCATGGTGATGGCCCACCCAACACCCAAGGGGATGGGGACCCTTCTTTGTGCCTTCTGGCCAGATCTGCCCCCACCAGACCACACCGCAGCAAAGAGGTGACACGTGTACCCAGGTCACAGGGCGTGACCTACCTGGGGTAACTCTCACCCTTGCTCCATCACCCGTGTCCCAAACGAAGCCCTCCAGCCCACCAGACAGCTCTGCTTCTACAGGTTCTATGCGGATTAGATGACTTTAATTAATCTTGGACTGATTAAGGCTCAGATGTAATTATATAGCCAGCGCATCAGCATCTGCCCTTTCTTTGATGACTCACAGACATCCCCCACTCACACTGGTGATGTACTGGGGTCGTGGCAGAAAACGAGCCCCAACTGCTCTGTTACAGAGCATGCTGCTACACGTCTTAAATCTTTGCAACTACCTAAAAAAACCCCCAAAACCAGACAATTTTCTAAAACATATATGCCAAATGCAGCTACCAAAGCCGTCTCTGCAAGAGGAAGCCACCTTCGATGGAGCACACCCCGCGGGCACGCAGGACCGCCTCCATCACACTCAGATTCGGGGCAGTGTTACCAGGGCTTCAAACCAAGCAGGTGTTTCTCTCCATCTTCACTTCCTACAATATTGTGCTGCGCCAGTATCGCACCAGTGAACTCGCAGTGACCCTGTCAAACAAATATTATTCCCGAGGTAACACTGTTTTAACTATATCCATTTAGCAGCTTTATTTGAAAACACTGGACAAATTAAATGAGTGTAAAATTTGATTTTCCAGTATTTTGTATTCAGATAAACTCCTACAGCACCCTCTTCCATGGCAGCCAGCCCATATTTCCAAGTAACTAAAATTTTTAAAAGCCGACTCTGCTTTTCAGTATCTATGCATTCATCATCCCTTCCAGTTCAATAACTCTTTTCGAGTTCAAAGGAAAAAGTGTGAGGAAGAAGAATGTGTCTCCAACATACTTCCCTCCAAAAAAGCCACATCCTAACCATCCCGTGCAGCCTTCCACGCTCTTCCCACGTACCGCATCCCCAACCCGGGATCTCCCACCGGCTTCCCTACCACCTGCACCAAGACCGGGCTGTAAGAAGCATTTCTGCCCAACGAAAGGAAACGGTGAAAACACTGCTGCGAGAAGCCCTGTGCTCCAGAAGAAGTCACATTAATTGAATATGACTTCAAAACATTCCAGATTCTCAGCAAGGAGTTGGGAGCGGAGGAGAACACGCTGTGACGGACCGTATTTCTAACACGGTATGAAACCCAGTTTCAGTACATGCTGCCAAAAAGTGTCAAACGGGCTAAAATATGCTTGTCGATAGACAGGCAGATGATGTTTGCGATGGCAGGAGGAGGGAACGGGTTGGCCGCGGCCATGGCCAGGGCAGGTCCGACCCCACGGCAGCACAAGGGCTGCCCGACGGCCCCGGCGTTTCGGCAAACACTGGGGGAGAAACGTCACCTTGCCGAGCGCCCAATGCATGCCTCTGGTTTTACTGGATTTTCTTTGCTCTCGTATTTTGAGAAAGGTGAAATATGTCAAGCATTAGTTTACGAAACCTCTCCAACGAATCCTCCTACTCACATGATCTTTCAGACCAGTCCACATCTTTTCAGTGACACTGACACTACTAGCTTTGACCACGTCAGCTGCCGCCTCTCCGAATTCGGGGGTTCCTGTGGCACCAAGGCGAGGAGGACCTCTGCACAGGACGCCACGGACCCCCGTGTAAGAACATTATCATATTTTCCGTATTTTCTCACCCCTTCTTCCTACAGCCTAACGTCTTGTTTGATCTTTTGTGACCGCGGCTGCACACTGAGCAGACATCTTTATCGAGCTGCCCGCGGTGACCCTCGGGTCTTTTTCTCCAGTGGTTACAGTTCATTTCAAGCGCAGCAATGTGTACGAGGAGCTTGGGCTGCTCCTTCCCGGGTGACTTTCGTCTGCCCCCACCGTCCTCCTTTGCTTAACTTCAGCTCCGCCACCTTCTTCACAGGGCTGCCAACCACCAGCAACCCCGTCCTGTCTCCTGCTGCCTCTAACTCACTGTCTGCCTCTTTTTTCCAGGTTATTAATGAAAATATTCAGACATCATGATGCAGACACTTAGGGCAGTCCAGCATCAACTTTTTTCCATGAAAAGAGGCTGCTGCTTTCCTTGTTTTCTGTTCTAATCCAGAGCAAGCTTTTTTACCCCGCAACCCTTGCTCGAACAAGAGGCTCTTTGAAAGTCACAAGCTGTGTGAGCTGGTTCTCTGAGCTCTACCGCTCTGCTGACGTACCGTTTAAAAAAAATAAAAACACAGATTTGTGATTTTTCTGCTTTTCTCTTATCACATCCTTCTCATGTAGGTATCTTTAACTGTGTTTTTTTCAGAAGAGCTGGGGGGTCGTACTGGTCCCGCTGCAGCCTCTCTGGCGCGCTGCTCCCCCATACCCATCACTCCCCATCGGCGTGCACCCACCGCGCGCTCATCTCTGACACCACCACCTGAAAGAAGCTGATCTAGTCTAACTGGGTCTAGCCTGTGGAAAACGCTGATGCAGAAATTGCACGTCTTCTCTCCTCCATCTCCAGCCTCATTAATGGCTGCTTGCAACCCCCACAAGTCCATCCGAGCGGACAGCCTCTCCCTACAGCCTTGCTGCTCATGGGTCTCCCTTTCTCTCTTATTTTCCTCTCTTTTCTCTCCTTTTCTTCTTTTTTTCATCTCTCTTCTTTTCCTCTCTTCTCTTTTCTCCTCTTTTTCCTCTCCTCTGTTCCCCTCTTCCCTTCTCTTTTCCCCATATCTTCCTACAAACCCTCTTCCATCTCACCCTCATCCCCCCAATTTTCAAAGCAGGTTTTACCAGCCCACCCCCCGACTTCCCCTGGTCCATTTTCCATTTTTTGGAGACTAACCTGTGTGGTTTAACCAATTTCCAGCTGCTCTTACCTCCCCCAGGAGCATCACCAGCCTGCTCTCCCCAGCACCTCCCAGCCCGTCCTATTTCGGCCGGCAAAGCAACAACAAAGTCCAGCAAGAGCTGGAAACGCCCTGACGTTAAGATCTACTTAATAAGTTGTCAGCCAGGTCCTGCGTATCTATTCTTGCGGGCATAAAGATCTCTGTCAGCAGTCAAAACACAGATTTACACTCCCAGCACAATTCCTAGCAGCATTTAAAGATTTTTAACGACCATCCCTTTGTCCCAGGGAGTTAAGCGCTGATCGAATGTCACAACGTGACACATGAATGCACAACACAAGGGAGGTTTGACAGGCAGCAACATTGTAATATGATAATTCCTCTTTGTCCCTTAATCGCCTCTGGTTTTTTTTGCAGGCTTGATTCACTTACCAACATGTGATCAATCACTGCCTTTTTCACCGAGATAATTTTTCGCCCTCTATCTAAATGGCTCCTGTCAAAGGGAATCCAGCACTAAATTAAAGCTGATATGCCTGTCTCTGCCCTTTTGTTTGTTGACTTCTCGCACACAATTGATTTTAAATAGATTTTTTTTTTAATAGGTTCCATCACCATTTAAGTATATGTATTTTTAAAAACCTGGCTCCTTGAATAATTTGATTAGTTAATACATTGGATACGTACACATTTAAAAACAGTCTCAAGCATCTAATTTAACAGAGAGGAATAAACACAAGAGTACACCCTGGCAAGTGTATCTCGTCCCCGCTAGACACGGAGTAAGTTGCCTGTTTAGATCTTCCCACGTGCTCTGGTTCAAACTGGAAGACGACAGTCAAGTCTAAAGATTTGTGAATGTAAAAAGAGGACGGCGTAATTTAACATGAAAGGAAGCAAGGCAAAGATCGCTCGTTCTGAGTCTGTAAGAAATCAGGATTTAGCTGAAGACTGACACGGAACTTTTCAGACACATCTCACCGGCGTCTGCACACTCTGATGAGCATCTCCTTAACAACAGCCCAGAGGTTGTTAGGGGCACAAGCATGGAAGAAATAAGACTCTACCTTTGTGAACAAAGGTGATCATCACACCATCTTCAAAACCTCAACATTTCACATTTTGCCCCTTCCCTACCTTTTCTGAGTTGGGTCTTCCCCACCTCGCCCTCACACAAAACCTCAGCCCAGCTGAAGCCAACAGGACACCACCCATGGACCCAAACCAAAGTGGGAACCTGCTCTCCGGTTGTCACGACTCCTCTGCCCACGTGTGCTTGGTGATGGCTATCGGGCAAAAGAAACTCCAGAAACCCCCAGGTGCATCTTCATCCTCCCCATCCCCAGCAGATACCTGTGCGGCACGTCCCCAGCTGCCATCGTTCCTCACCACTGGATGCGGCATTTGTGATAATGAAATGGGGCGATTTCAAAGCTAGGTAGGATGACATTTATTTAATTCACTGGTTGAACGACAGCAGATTTTTGGCTGTGCCCTGCATTATAAATTATTCTACATGGTTTCAGCACTTGTCCTGGTTATGCACATAAGGCAGTTACAGCTTTGCCAAGATCATCTAACAGCCACACCATAATCAGCTCTAAAATACAAAGAATAATTTATTTCTACACATTTTTTTTTTCCTCAATGACATGCTGGACTGCCAGCTCTTTCTAAAGTGGACAGTTTCCCTGAAGAAAAAAAAATAATGTTTCCATCTTCTGTTTCTAGAAGTTTTCTCCTTCTGCATAGAGGGAAAAGGGAAAGAAAACAGCTCCGTGATGGAGGAATCTCCCCTGGGCGAGGGCGAGATAGACGCGTCCATCCACAAAGGGCGGCAGGAGCCAAGGCACTAAAAACATACCGATGACTGAGACAGTGGGAGGACCGGCTTGGGGAAAAAAAACAAAAAAAGCTAATTTTTCAAAACATGTTATAATCACACTAAATGTGTTTTAATATATTTTCAGCAAGGCATCAAATACCCCCAGTATCTGCTTTGTGTCTCTTGGCGGTTCAAGAATGCCAAGGCGCCCCGTCCTCGGGGTGCCAGAACCAATCTGTTGCCAAGAGACACAAAACTGATATTGCGGGTGTATAAAGCCGTCTTTGGAAACGTATGAAGCAGCTAACGACCTCGTGTTCGGGGTTTGACTTAGTCAGCAAGACGTCAAGGAAGAAAAATTAACCTTTTGTTACGAAGCTTAAAGCTGACCGTTTGTGTCCTTTTCCGAGGGAGACTCAGCCTCTCTGAAGCAGAAACGTGCTCATGGCTGGGACTAAATTTCCAGCAAACATACTTTTTTTTTTTTTTTAATGTCTACTTTTGTTTGGGAGGAAAAAAATAAAAATGATGAGTGTCAGGATGCCATGACCTAGGGATGCTGGGCAGGTGACCGTGCATCTTCAGAGGAAACCCAAGTGCCGCAGCTGCACCTTCACGTTGGTGCTCAGGTGGGGACATGGTGACGTTACTCGCTGGGAAGGATTTTGAGGCTCCAACTGTAAATTTCCAAAAGGTTTTCACATTTTAAAATCTGGTCACCAGCAAGTTCTTCAAATATTTACAACTCCAACCGTTGAGGAACCTATTGGAGATGTCACAGGTTCACCTTCTACAAACATTTCCCTGCTTTCCATCCTGCAGGTCTCTCTCCCTCCTCCAACCTACAAACTGGATGCAAATCCTTTCAGAGTATTTTTTTTCCTTTGTAATTTTCCCACTACAATTATGGCCAAAGTTTGCTGCCCTTCCCAGTTACAGAAATATTTTAATGCGTTCAGGATTCCTTTAAAATACAAAACCAGCACAAGTGCTTCTTTCAGATGGGTTCTCTGTGGACCGCTTCCTTTCAGTGTGTTTCACTGAAGCTAAAGAGTCGGAAATTAAGACTCTAATTAAGAAATACAGTAATTAACTGTAATTAAGAGTTACAGCAAGATTCCAGCTTTTTTCTTCTTATAATCCAGGGCACAAATTTTTACATGTTAAATTAAAAATCTCCATTTTGGACCCAAACTGTTGGTGTGGAGCAAGTAGGTATGAGTTCAATGTTATCCAAAAAAGGTCAAATTGAAATTACAGAACATGTTTAAAACACTAAGTTGTGGGTACATCATGCAGTTTTTGCATTTCCAATTAATATATAGATATATAAGTATCCACATCACAGGTATCCACTTTGAATTACCTTTAGAGACCGAAAACACGGAATTTCACATGAAATACACAGAATTTCCAGGTATTTTTTTGGAGCAAGGACACACAAGCATAGCAACCCTTCGCCAAGACTAAAGAGTAAATAATCCTGATAGATGGGAACCACATTACAAATAACCAAAAGCCAACTGATAGGAACTGGCCACGGGGTTTTTTTGAGGTTTTTGGGGTTTTTTTGGATTAAAATAAAAGGTCTTGCCATGATGACAGGAGAAAAACATCCTTTTGTTTTATGAGCCCCCAGTTGTGGGAAGGAAGCCGAGGGGACGTAGAGAGAGACGGGGGGGCTGGGAGCAGGGAGAGGAGAGTTAATACAATTCCTACCAGAAAACAGAAAATGAGATTAAAGCGGACATTTTGGCCACGAGGCCTTCTTTTGGCTGGAGAAGGCCTGAAAGCCAAAGTGTCTCTTCTAATCCTATTTTCTATTTCTAGAGTGCATTTTAATAACCCCTTTGTATACGGTACAATGACTTTCCCAAGTCCTCTTTTAAGCAGATTTTCCACACTAGAAAGGAAAATGGGTTAAAATAATTGTACCGTACACCTCGCACGCGTGACACCTCGTTTAATCCGGTGTCGGACACCGAGGCCGCGCAATACGGTCCAAGGTCCACGTACAAAAGCGCCTTTCGGGACAAGCCACCTAAGGCACAGCATGGGGGAAAGCCAGGCTGGGGGGCACCTGCAGCTGGCCCTCGCCTTCCAACTGGGATGGGGACTTGGCTGACGTCACCGGTCCCCAAAATTCCTCCTCCTTTGGGAAAATGGCTGGCACTGGCTGCCTCCCACTGGGCTTCGGAGATGGCTACTGGG
The DNA here is from genome assembly GCA_011057875.1 of Pterocles orientalis. NCBI lineage: Eukaryota > Metazoa > Chordata > Aves > Pterocliformes > Pteroclidae > Pterocles > Pterocles orientalis. The sequence continues at coordinate 198,669 of WKFP01014989.1, read as the reverse complement.
AGGGTGTGGGAAAGGAGAGTTGCGGTGAGTGGTCCTGGCCCCAAAGGAGAGCTCACCAGCAGCTCCACGGTGGTGTCCCCACAGCCACCAACTCAACAGCCAAGCTCAACCTCACCTTGCTAATTTATCTTTTTGCAAGAGCCTGCACCTACATGATGCCTTCTTCACCTCCACGCACACAAAACCCCCATGAAACTCTACGTCTAGCATGCGAAAGTTTCTCGTGTGCACAAAAGCCAGCGTTATTTGAATATAAAAGGTGAAAACCAGTTCTCCAGGAGCATGTGTTAGCAACCACGAGAGTGCTACATGGCGAGCACGGCCAATTGCATCTCTCCATCCCTGCCACGGTCATGGCGTGGGAGCTGGAGCTTCTCTGTCAGTGACGCCAGCTCTCCATCTCCCTGTATGCTCCCAATTACGCTCCAAATTAGAACAGCAGATATGGAGCAGGTGACACGGGGACAGGACCACCGGTGGCAATGACCCACTCAGCCTTGAAGGGAAGCTGGACCCCCAAAAGCACCCACGTTCAGCCCAGGTCTCCACCATGGGCACGAGATCTCCTCCTGGTGGTACCCGGGGGTCCCAGAAAAGCCAGGGAGGACACTTCAGCAAAGAAATTGAAAATGAGACATCAAAACAATGTCATCTGCTGTAATCATGTGCACCTATGGAGTCTTCCAAGAAGGCTGGTAGACTGTCAAGAAGTCCGACCATCGCTTTTCTGTATGGAGAGTAAATGTTTGACCTCCGGCCAGGTTGGTGTTTTTTACAGATCTGGGCTTTGGCTTCCAGCAAACCTCAAGTCAGCGATGGAACAAACGCACCCAACAGTGCCGCAGTGGTGGGCAGCACCTCACCTGAGCACAGCGAGCGAGACCTGGCTGCAGCAAGAAATATAAATGCAGGAAAACCCAAAATGAAAATGCAGCAAACCCCCTGGAGAAGCTGAGCTGGAAGCACAGAGAGCATCAGCTGGGGCAGAAGGGATGGCAGCCCAGTACCGACAGGGACGGGCAGGTACGTCATGGGCAAGAGGCACCTCAAACAACAGCGCAAGTCTTGCAATCTCATGTAAAAGGCAAGGTCATGTTGGTTTCTACTGGGGTTGGATGATGAAGTGCCCACACGAAGACACTGCAGAATATCATTGAATCACAGAATGGTTTGGGTTGGAAGAGACCTTAAAGCCCATCCAGTGCCACCCCCTGCCATGGGCAGGGACACCTCCCACTAGCCCAGGTTGCCCAAAGCCTCATCCAGCCTGGCCTTGAACCCCTCCAGGGATGGGGCATCCACAGCTTCTCTGGGCAACCTGGGCCACTGCCTCAGCCCCCGCACAGGGAAATACCAGAAATACAAACCCACAGACAGAAACCTGCAAGCACCAAATTGATGGGATGGTGAGCAGACAAGCACATGTGCAACACCCAGTAAAATTACACCACACAGCAGCGAGCCGTGCAGCACCAGAGGGGAAAGGCAAGGCTGCTGCAAGGACCATCTATCCATGACAACAAAACCAAAATTAAGCAACAGAAACAAATGCAAGTGAGCAGAGAAACTCCTAAAACCAATGAATATGCAATAGAAAAAACCAATTTTGTCCTCTCTACGCAGCATCAGCCGGCCATACCCAACCTCTAGGCAGTGTGCAGAAGACCACTAGTCAACACAAATTAAGGAGGAGGTCCAGGCATGGTAGCCAGATGCTACCAGCCACCCAGGAGCTCCAGCTCTTCCTCCACCCATCCCTCAGTAGGGTGGTGAACGTGTAAATCCAACACCCTCACCAGGCAGATCACTAGCATCAACTTGGAAATAGAGGAGAAGACACCAAAAGGCCTAAACACCCCTGTGTGCACTGCAGAAAAAAATTCTTTTAATTATTCTAATGGCAGGTTAAGCGCAACTGAGTTTCTTCTGCATCTCGGTGGTGCTCTGCGGTAGCCAACGCTCATGGCCAACAGAATAAAACGAAGCAGGTGAGAAATACAAAAATCTATGTAGCATGAAATATCTCTGAGAGACTTGTTTAGCAAAATTAACTAGTAGTTTAATAGAAAAAAAAAAGCTTGATGCATGAGAGTGCTCCAATTTCTTCATCGAAATTAACATTTCAATCCTGTTTTTATCTAGAAGTCATTAAACTGTGCAACATGAATTATTGGAACTGTAGCAGAGAATTAACTCTATTCATCAAGTAAGTCCAAACAGTTTAGAGTGCATCTGTAATGAAAAAATAGCTCCACATTTCTATCTCTTCTCATTAAAGTAAACCAGTTTTCCCTCTCTCAGTATATAAAACTGTCTTCTCCTCCTGTAATTTATATTACCATAAGCCAGCTCGCATTCTAAACTATTACACGCCTCCAATTAATTTTTGCAGCTTTTGCCTGAAAATTTAATGAGATAGTAGCGTATGAACCTGCTGACTCCAGATTACGTGTGTGCTTCCAATATTAATGCCGGCATAATAAAATAATCTGATACATGCTTGACGAGAGCTTCTTACTATTGTGAAAGTAGTTAAGGCAACATGTAAACCAATTCCATTGATTTGCTTCCTCTCCCCCCACCAGGTTTGGAATAAAAAACACCCCCCAAACCAGCAAAACTTATCGGTCTGAAATTGAGGAGTCCCGAGTTAAGCGCTCAGAAGACATGTAATATTATCAACACTCTTCCCTATGTTTTATACTCACCTATGAACATTTTTTTTTAAGGCTATAGCCATTTCGAAACGCTTTTAATTTCGAATGCCGAAGGAGGAGAGCAACACGTTGGGATTTATTGCTCCTGAAAAGGAGAGGTATATTTTAACTATCTCCCAACGCCGCCCCGTTGGCTTGGATGTGCAGGTCAGAGCATCCTCCGAGCGCAGGAGCAGCCCCTGCACATCCCAACCACCTGGCACAAAATCTCACCCACCGCCCTAATACTCGCAACGATCGAGAAATGAAAACTTTGGGAAAATGAGGTGGGTTTAGTGTCTCAAGTGTTTCCGTGGCTTGCTTTCTCTTTGCAGCTCATTTTATGGGGATAACGGTTATCTAATTTTGTGAACTGTTCTCCAGTATATTAGACAAATAACCTTTTCTTCAGAAGGACAGATTCTTTGTTACTAAAATTAAAGGGAAAAAATTATCACCTTGCTTTCCATTGCGACTTCAATTTTACTACCGCATATTGTGCATAATATGATTTTAATATCTATGTGCCCGAGAGAAAAATTGGAAAATGCGACGCTCTCAGAGATCCAATAGGTTTATCCGTAGACTTAAAAATACACATTTGGCATTATTGGGTACAGCCCTGAATTTATATTTACAGGAAACTCACGGTGAGCCACGCAGCCCGTAAAAACGTGGATTTTGCGCCCAACTCGGAGGAGTGGAGGAGCCGCTCCCAGGGAGTGGGTGCTCACCTTGTACATGATGCTGAGATGCGCAGAGCCCCGAAACTCAGTCTCGTTGAGATGGGAGGAACAAACCAGTCTGATAAAAGACTGGGAGAAGGGACGGATGGAGGTGGATGGTGGGAGGAATCACACACGGCAAGTGCGGAGGCCAACGGCGGTGCGCTTTAACGGCTCCCAGTGGCTTCAAATCAATTTACATTTAAAATAAATGAATTAAATCTGATAATCTCTGATACCACTCAACCTATTTGCTCCAGGGCACTGAAATTCAAATATTCTTGAGTTCTGAAAATGGGTTTTCCCTCGTAGGACATACAAATGAAGACAAAGAGTACCGAAACCAAACACAACCTCCCTTGGTTTTGCGCAATCAAACAGCAAAATCACTTCCATGGTGTTCAAAAGCGTTTTGCTACTATGATTTTTCCCCTTGCAGTCAGTCTCCAGCATTTCTAAGGTAGTTATAAAAAAAAATAAATAAAAATTTGGTTTTCATTCTAGAAATCCACATCCATCCACATGACACCAAGAGAACGGAACAAGGGGCACCCACCCCAACACCCCCCAGGCATGGGGGAGCCCCTCAACCTGCACCCCACTGCCACACCAGAAACCAGATTATTGCACCAATCTTGGCTAAAAAAAAAATAAATTATCTTTCTGGTTTAGCAGGCAGTTATTTTCAACCAAGATCTGATTTTCAGCAGGGCTGCGCTGACCCAGTCATGGCACTGGGAACCAGCCGTCCAGTGGCAATGCACAGATATATACATATATATACATTTACATCAATAAAATCCCACTGGACCCTCTTTCAAGGATGAGATTACCTTTTTTTTCTACAAATTTTTGAAAATCCACTTTGCACTTTTTTTTTCCACATGTACATGCCCTTACGCCTAACAACTGCTTCTACCTTTGCACGTCAAAAGAAACATGTAATTAAATTAAGACGCACGCGTTCTTCCTTCCCTCCTGTCTCTTCTCCTTGAACGCCACGCCAGATAGCAAATCAAAATCTGCATTTAAATAGAATATTTTTAATGTACAAAAGTGAGTGGCCTGAGGGTAAAGAGGTATTGCATTCACTCACCATACACACAAAATTGCATTTAAAATGGGATACTACGTTTTAAAAATTTATTGAATATTTTTGTCATTCTAGTACCTTTGTTTTATTCTAACGAAATCTTCAGCTCCACGGAGATTTTTGTACCAAAGCATGCTAATAAAAATAATGTGGTATTACATCATTTTATCAATTTAATCTCCAGAAAAGGATGATATTCAATCACATCTCATAAGTCACTATCTCTAGGAATTCCGGCCGTTATTCAGTGCGAAACCCAAGCAGTCTGAATTCATTAACATAGGGTTCCTCCAAATCTGCATTTTTTAGACTTTGTCAGAAAACCCAGCAGCCCAAACTCAGTGACCTGAATCTAACAGCCTTTCAGCTGAAATGGCCTCGCTCCCCAACCCCGGCGCCGGGACAAAGCCACGCTGCCACCGACCAGGTCATGGCCGTCAAGCCCGACCCGGTGCTGGCTTTGGCGAACACTCCCCACCGAGCTCCCAGTGTGGCATCCCTGCATCTGGGGGGGCATCCCGATGCTCCCCAGGTCGGAGCAGGGCTCCGGAGGCGAGTCCCCGCAAAGCGAGGAGGTTTCCCGTGAGCAGCCAAGGAGCGAGGATGCGCCAGCGCGGAGTGACATACGCTAGGGACAAAGTGTCACATTGCATCGGACAGGCTGCGGGGTGATGGGGACCAAGCGGTTTTGATGGTGCGTTATCAGGTCAGCACTTTTGTGGAAAGGGAAAGAAAAATTTAAATTGTGGATTTGGAAATAACTGCCATGGGAGGCTGATAAAATGTGGGGAGGTTCATGGGTATGGTGGACACCCAACAGAAGCCAACGGCGAAATGCCACCAAAATCATCGGGGACAAAATCCAGCCGTAATTTAGCAAAACCCTCTGGCTTAATGACACTCAACATAACATTCTGCTGCAGATTGCTGTATCCTCTCCACCTCCCTGAGCCCCTTTTGTGGCAGAGAGATGCTCTTCACCCTTTGTTGCCTGTGCAACCCTTCTGCTGGCCACCAGCCCAGCCAGAAGCCACCTCCTAAGCCCAAGACCGTGAGATGTCCTGAGCCAGAACCCGCTCTCTTCTGAGTATCTTCCATTAATCTAATTTGTAAAAGCAGGATGAAAACAACAATTTATTTCTAATTAGAGCATATTTTGCTGACCGATGATCTAATGTCTTCACCGTACGGGCCACCTGAGAAAAGTTAATAACATAGTGCCCATGACTATAGTCAGAAACGGCACCCTGGATAAATTCAACGGCTTGGTCCTGGTTACAAAGGAAGATCTCATTCACACGATCACATTTCTCAATATATATAAAAATTCCAGTGACATAAACTCCATAGCTCTGGCAGGACGACTGGTTTTAAGAAACCCAAGCGTTAATTGCACAGAAATTACAGCGCTGTGGTCCAGAGGCACCTTCAGCAGGCTGCAGATGCACTGGCAGGCACCACCCTACACTCACTGAAGCCTGTAGTGTTAAAAAAAAAAACACTTTGGTTGGGTAAATTTATAGTTTCCCAATAAAAATAAGATACTTCAGCATGACTGGCGAACTTCTGCGAGGGAAAAAAAGGCTGAAGGGAAATGAACTGCATCCTGGCAAACCCTTCTGTACCACCATCAGTGGCCAAAGACTGGCTTATTCTACCCAATTCTGACTTCAAACACGTCATCTTCCATTTTTCTCGATCCTTCAAGCAGACACCAGTAGAACATCCACCACTGACGACAGCCATGCTGTAACACCCAAATGCAAGTCAGATTTGAAGTCCCCAAGACTGTGCCTAACAGAAAACCATCTCCAAAGCAAGCAACGTAAACCCATAGAGTGGCAAAACCCCTTCAACATTCACCACCGATGGACTGCTCGTTTTTTTGTTTTTTATATAATGCATATACAGTTGTGCAGCCATGAACCTGCAGTAAAACTCCCAGACCATGAAGGTGAAAGCTAATATTTGAGACAGCAGATGAGGCTGTTGCGATTCCCGAATAAAATGGTAACGTGCTGCTGGTAGCGAGCTGTGCATTGTTTCAACGTGTTATGATATTTATAAATACATTAAGTTTAAATAATCAGATGACAGAGAGTTCCTTTTCATCTACTGAATGTTTATTATTCTTCACACATTAGCACTCTTTCCCCTAAATGTTATATTTTCTGCCATTTATAATTAATTTTAACAGCTTCTGCAACTTATCCCACAGGTTGTTGCTGTTTCTTTTAAACAGCGTGCTGCTGAGAAATTGATTTGTTTGCTCCGTATGCCTACAGAAATCACATTATGAAATATGCATAAATGTCATTTCTTGGGCTGCTTCTGAGGATTAGCCGAGAAGAAAAGCTTGCGGAGGAAAAAAGACGAACAACAAAGCCTGACTTAACACTTCAACTCAACCGCATCCCTGGCCAAACGCAGCTCCCTCGCTGCCCTCATCCTCTCCGGCACAGGGGTGGGAACACCCGGCAGGAGATCCTAGCACTGCGGGAACCAACTCCTCTCCCAGTAAACAAGCCCCTGCCAACGCGGAGGGGAGTTAATGAAACTAATTAAGGCACGACAAAGTGTCCGCACACGCCAAAAGCCCTCTCACAGGCAGGGGGCAGGAGAAGCCCCGAGGTGAGCTGTGGTGGGGCTGCATGTGCCCCACCGCCACCTCCAGACGGTCTCCAGGTGCCCCACCGCCACCTCCAGATGGTCTCCACGTGCCCCACCACCACCTCCAGACGGTCTCCAGGTCTCCACGTGCCCCACCATCACCTCCAGACGGTCTCCAGGTCACCATGTGCCCCACCATCACCTCCAGAAGGTCTCCAGGTCTCCACCTGCCCCACCATCACCTCCAGAAGGTCTCCAGGTCTCCACTTGCCCCACCATCATCTCCATAAAGTCTCCCAAAGGTCTCCACGTGTCCCACTACCACCTCCAGAATGTGTCCATGTGCCCCACCACCATGTCCAGAAGATCTCCATGCACCTCCATGCTGAGCAGCCCAAAAACCCAGGGGAGGACAATTCCTCAGGCAGTTGCAGTTGGCCATGACCACCTCGCTGAGATGGACCAAGGACTGTGGCTTGCTGCAAACCCCTGCAACGGTGGTAAGAGAGGGCAGGGCAAGAATTGCTCTCCCTCTGGTCCCAAATCTCAGAAACGAGATCTCTGTGGTTCTGCAAAGGTAGCAGAGAATCACCAGCCGTAGCGATCTCTCATCAGCATCCATGCACTCCTCCTCTGGCTGCTTCCACTTCCACCAACATGGGACCTCAACTGATGAATTCACTGCTTTGACTGTTGTGTTGATACACACACATTATTTATGAATTTTTCCAACAGTCCTCACTTCATACACACGTATGGATCACTTATTTTACCAGAGTAGATTCTATCACCAGCGCTTCTCCACACACAGCCACTGCACATGGTTCCAGCCAAAGCTACCATGACTTTAAATCCCCATCACCCATGGGGTTAGCACAGAGCTCGCAGACGGCATCTGAGATGGCCAGGCTTGCAAGAAGAGTTTTAGTACCAAAAAAAAAAACCAAAAAGGCATCACAACCATGCAGTCCAATGTACTTTAAACTAGATTCGAAGGGGGACGGGGCTGTAACGGGGCTTGCAACAGTGGGGCATCACTCTAGTGCTGATAAGGACTGGGAGTCCTCCCACCATCCTAGGATGAAACCGGCGCGCTCAACTCGCTCCCTGAAATGCCTGTACACAAATGCGTGCAGCATGGGGAATAAGCAAGAGGAGTTAGAAATCCGTGTTCGGTCAGGAGATTATGACCTAGTGGCAATTACAGAGACATGGTG
>WKFP01014989.1:159676-185166 GCA_011057875.1 Pterocles orientalis | reverse complement strand
GTCAGGAGGATGGAGCCAGGCTCTTCTCTGTGACAGCCAGTGATAGGACAAGGGGCAATGGGTTCAAGCTGGAACATAGGAGGTTCCACTTGAATATGAGAAAAAACTTCTTTACAGTAAGGGTGACAGAGCACTGGAACAGGCTGCCCAGAGAGGTTGTGGAGTCTCCTTCTCTGGAGACATTCAAAGCCCGCCTGGATGCGTTCCTGTGCGATCTGATGTAGGTGTTCCTGCTCTGGCAGGGGGATTGGACTAGATGATCTTTCGAGGTCCCTTCCAATCCCTAACATTCTGTGATTCTGTGATTCTGTGATTCTGTACGCTGTGATCTTGGACCAAGAAAACATACCACCATATGTGGCCTCAGAAAAAACAAAGTTTTCCTGAAAGAGGAAGATCCAGCTTGCTGGGGACCCTTCTCCCATCCCGCAGCTCCACGGAGGCAGCCCCTACATCTGGCGGATGGATGCGATGGCAGCCTGAGATGGAAGGCATCTTTCCCATGCTATCTCCTACCACAAAACATATTGAATGACAAGTTCTGAAATGCAAACCAGATATTTTTCTCGGAGACTTCGTTAGACACATCACTCTCCTATATTATCACAGAGAGCTGTCAAAACAGGCTGGTGGGAAAGCTCTTCCGCAGAGACGCAGAAGTATAAATTGTCACCGTATAAAGCAAATTCCATTAACGGCGACATAGTCATCATTTTGCATAATAAAAGTAAAGGCTCTTTGCTTGTGATCTATGTATTTACGACCATCGAACAAACAAGCACTTTCTCTTTTCTGATGTCTTTGTTAAAATTACAAGATAATTGGTTGCTGTTGCAGATATTAATGTCTGATAACAAAGTGCCTACGGCAGGAAAGCTGAAGTGGTGGGGAAACAGCACCACTGACAAAGCTCTAGCTCCTGTTCTCCAAGGATTAACCCAACCAACTCAAAGAAAATAATAATTTTTAATTTGTATCATCACAGGCATTATTTGAATGAAGCATACTGGAAATTCTGGGCACGGCTTTTAAAAAATATATTTCTCTTTATGCTGTCTATAAAAAAAAAATACTGAGATAAATCAAGCACTTTTCAGTGTAAAGTCCTGAGGGATATCAACGGATCAGTGACAAGTTCTAAGATAACTTGGGTAACTTCTCTGCTCCAGAAACAAATGTATTCCCATCCATAAGATTTAAGTAGAAAAAAAATAAAAAATGGAAATAACCCAAGTTCTCCAATGCAATGCATTACCAAAAAGCCTGCGCTTATAGAGTATGTCCAGTTGAGTTGGAAGCGTGAATGATGATACACACAAATAATCTGCTCTCCCCGAGTTTACACACAGTTGTGTTTATGAATAAAATTGCAGCTTAAAGTCTCAGCCATGATGAGCAATTCGGAAACTCGCTGTTCATAAATCTCATGCCAATTGAAGCAAGCTGGTTTCGGGATATTGTATATTATTTATTACAATTCAGTCTGTCGTGGAATTAAGCACGTTGAGCCAATTTCAATACGAGCGTTGGGGGAAATAATAAAGTTGCTTTTAAAGCGAAACAATGGCATCTGGTTCAGTTTTTTAATAAACTGGACCACTGATGGAAAAAAATATAAATCTGCAATTACCCACCCTGCACCTTCATCCCCTCTCCCCACCGGGCAAGAAATTTGGGGCTTTTCTTGCATCTCCTCTGGGAGACTTGCTGGCGACTGTTGCGAAGCTCAAGGATGGCAAGTCCCCAAGATGCGAATAACAAAACAAACATCTGCATCTGCCATCAGATTCCTCGTTATGGTCCTTCATTTTTAGGGTTTTTTTTTTGATTATTCTTCTGTGATGGACATGTTACCATTAATTTAATTTCAACTTGCATTTCCTATTAGTATAATCTGCCCAGTGATCTCTATAGCAGGAGCAAAATCACTTTACGGTAGAGCTACAGCACTACCGAGTTAATTACATGTATTTTGGTTTTGATAAATGAAAATAGGGGACATGATGAATTGAAGGACAATCAATATGATCCAGCTATTAGACAGCTTGATGAGGTATCCAAAGTATGCACATAATCTATAGCAATCAGCTAATTGAAGACCGCGGACTAGAAAGATTTTTCTGAAATCCCAGTTTCAGATTGAAAAATACCCCAATAAAACAGATGAAGGAAAAAACTTCATAAAACCCATGAAGGTTTAAGGCTTGTTGATGTTTTGGTTGAACAAAAATTTGGCTTTACTGCCTTAAAAAAAAAAAAAAAAAATCGCTCATGGTGATAAAATACTGAAAGCAAAATGAATTTGGTGAGCGAATGCTGAAGTGTGTTTCTTACTTACCTCTTGAATTGTATTTTCCTAACGCCTTACGATTTCTGGAGCTGCCAGAGATTGTTAAATAGTTCCATTAAACACACTCGATTTGTCTTGCTTTGGTCGCACACCAGATCACATTAAACAGTCAAAGAGTTGAACAAACGAACCTTTTCCATCTCTTTTGACATGAAACCAAGTGCGGAAAAAACTCCTACGCAGATGTCGGTGGGGCTCGTGTTCCCAAAGAAGAGCCCAAGAAAGGAGAAACTCATCAGGAGGTGCAAAGCCAGAGTGTTTAGAAAAATATGGAAGTGGCGAGCACGCTCCGTAAGCCCCCGGTCCGTCAGTACCATTAGCATAAATGCTGACAACTGTTCATCTCCCGTAACCCTGATTAATGGTTCCAGTTGTCCATTAATAGCGGGCATTTTAACTGACTACTAAAATTGATTAGTCAGTTAAGAATTCAATCCTAATGTTCAATAAAATTGCACTTTCTCTGCAAATGCAATATGAAATGAGGTGATGCATTTAGCGGCGCTCCCATACATCAGGAGGGTGCAGCGGGAAGAGGGGAAGCGCGGTGCCGATCCCGCCCGGCACGGGCACAGCATCTGCTGGCAGGGACAGTCCACCCCACTGGGAACCACTGGTGGGCAACCCAACCCCAGGGGTCTTCTTCCGACAGATGGGTCTGGGGTCATCTTACCAACTACTCCTCTTCCCCCTAAATACCAACCTGTGTTTTTCTCCCTTTTCCAATCCGTAATTCCATCATTATTAATAATAATTATTATTAACAGTAATTTTAATAAGAAAGAAATTATTAAATTATTGCCGCTATTATTATTAATAATAATTACTATTAATAAAACATTATTGATAATATTTATTATTATTATTTTCCTCCCCTGCTTTCCCTTGCAGCACCAGCCACGGTCCATCAGCACGCACAGAAGGGATGAGCCGAACACCGAGGGGAAAGCGTCACTTTGCTACAACACTTTTTTTCCCCAAAACACAACGGCACAGTATTTCACACAACATTACAGCGGCGCTGTGCAGCCTCCGACACCATCGCTACGGATCTCTCCCAGCTCCTGCGGCAAGCCTTTCTTTCCAGGGGATCCTTTACCATGGATACTTCAAATACTTGATTTTGCATCGAAATAATCAGGTTTTGGGCTACCACCTGAGCCTGGCAGCTTTTGAGGATGCTGGAGAAGGAAACGGAGGAGGCAGCATCAGTGTGGGATTGATGAACGCTCAAAAAAATAATTTGTCATGCGAGAAATACCTTTTAAAAGCTGTATTCAAATCAACCTTAGACAATGGAGCTATTTTCTGGACAGGTAAAGCCAGGGAAGTAATTTTGAGGCATCCTTTGCCAAGGGACAGGTGTTTTGGAACCAAAAGCATCAGACTACCTTTCCTGGAGGTAACCCCAAAAATAACAGCTAAGAACTAATCCTGGAAGCAACAGAAACGGAACACTGAGCACTGGCAGAACCAACTCACACCTCCTGATCCAGAGCTCCCAGTTCAATCTTGGCACACGATTATGGAGCCGTCCTACCAGGAAGTTCTCAAGCACATCCTCCTCCACAATCCCAGTACAACCAGAAGCCCCAAGAGACTGGGACAGTAATTTGAAGCACCCAGGGAGCACAAAAGCCAAGCTTGGGATACGATGCACACAGGTGCTGTTTTCAATTAACATTTTTAAGTGCTGTTGAAAGCAGACTGAAAAGATGCTGAGCTGACCAAGTCATGGTCCTGTTCCAGCAAGATTTAGCCAAAGTCTTCTGAAGTTAATTCCAGCGAGGTGTCAGGATTGCATTTAGGTGAATTTAGGGTTTCTGTTCATGGGGACTCCCAAAGAAGTTCAAGTCCCTGAAACACCAGTACCACGAGGGCTCCCAGTAAGAGAAGGACTAAGACCACCATCATCTCGACTGGGAGCATCACTGCCAACCCCGTGGTGGGACCAGCCCTGCGGATTCTCAGCCCAGCTCTCCCAAACCTCTTGCCCACTAGTTTGCCAGTGAGCTGGCACTCACCAGAGGCCCAGGCTTTCATAACTTACATATATGGCCCCTATATGTGAGCCCATAACTATTAGGGGCACCCCGAGTATTTTCAGACCCTGCTGCACCCAGCCACGCATCAGAGGTGACAGCAGCCTCCAGAGAGACACCGGTGACGGACACGATGCTTACTGTCCACGATACATTAGACATTTCAACTGGTCAGTAAAAAAACTGGGGAAGAAAAAAAAAAGAAAGAGGAAACTCCAGCATAACAAAATATCTGGAAGCCACCAAGAAGGACTTCGGCATAAATCCACAGTGGATTCATACGGACACAGTCCATAGTTTTTTATTATTTATCTGAAGAGCCTGGAAAATAGCACTTCTGCAACGGCAGCACCGAGGACATGATCTTATTTTTCGGTGATCTGCAAGGCTGCAAGGTCAGACGATGTGGCTGGCATCTTCCCTTCTCTGGTGCCGTGGGTCAACCAAGGATTGTCACACCACCGCGGGGAGAAGCCCAAGACTGGTTTTATTCTCACGCTGGGACCAATGGCCATACAATCATAGAATCATTAAGGTTGGAAAAGACCTCAAGGATCATCAAGTCCAACCCAACACCACCTAACCCACTAAACCATGTCCCTAAGCACCACATCTACATGTTTTAGTTCCTCCTGGTCTGAACTTAATGCTGCAGCACCAACCACTTTGATGATGAAGTCTGAAGAAGGGTTGGGATGGTGGAGCCTGGGATGGGTGACGAAGGACAAGGCACACTTTGTGTGAAAATAAGTTACAGAAACAATAATACAAATGTAAAATTATCCTTTACTCACCAAAATGCTTGAGAACTACTTCTTACCATGTTTGTAGATAACAAGACTCACAACACTGCACTAAAGGTCCTATCAACACTTCATTATAAACTTCTCCCCTTATATCCAGAGAATTAAAAAAAAAAATCTTTGTCTAGAGGGGATTGTTTTCATAAACTCGCTGCACAGGGGTCTCAGTACAGGCAGGAATGTTTATGGAAAATCTGAGATTAGAACATTTCCAACTGGCTGGTTTCAAGTTGCACACATGTAAAGCTATAAATAGGAAGGAAAACGCACGTATGAAAAGCGAAGAAATAACGTATTGTGCGAAAAAACAAGTTTGTCAGCGACAATGGAAAAATGAACACGTTTTCTATTTGACTAAAAATCTAATTTACTATCAAGCTATTCCATTTTGCTGTTAGATTGCTACAAGTGTTATCTCCAGGATCTTTTAATAACAGCTCGTGTTTACAGACCTCAATGGGGCTCTCCAGGCAAGATTTTTTTGAGCAGGGTGGGTTTAGCCCCTCAGCGACTTCCCCAGGAGCAGAGACGGGTCACCACGTGGGATGAGACCTTGACACACAAGCAGGAATTCAAATATAACTCAAGAACTTCAAAGCACTCAAAAACCAGTGAGACCCAGCTGCCGAAATAAGGCATCTCGGTGCACACGCAGAATCACGGCTCTGTTTGCTTTCCTGCTACAACCACAGATCTGTGCCAGGAGAGCCTGGGCAGGAACATCATGATGCTGGACTTGACCCACTGCCTCCGAAAATCAGCAGAAAGAGAGGACAACACCAGAGGACATGCACACATGAGGAAACACACAACGGCATGCTTTACTGCACAGAGCGTTGGAAGGAGAGAGCACTGACAGTTGCCAGAACAATTCTGCTGGAGCAGCAAAGGGTTAAGTCCTGCCACCACCAGAATCACAGAATCACAGGATGGTTTGGGTTGGAAAGGACCTTGAAGATCATCCAGTTCCAACCCCCTACCATGGGCAGGGACACCTCCCACTAGCCCAGGTTGCCCAAAGCCTCATCCAGCCTGGCCTTGAACCCCTCCAGGGATGGGGCATCTACAGCTTCTCTGGGCAACCTGGGCCAGTGTCTCACCCCCCGCACAGGGAAACATTTCTTCCTCAGATCTCATCTCAGTCTCCCCTCTTTCAACTTAAAACCATTTCCCCTCGTCCTATCCCTCCACTCCCTCATCAAAAGCCCCCCCATCTCTCCTGTAGCCCCCTTTCAGCACTGGAAGGTGCTGGAATGTCTCCCCGGAGCTTCTCTTCTCCAGGCTGAACAACCCCAACTCTCTCAGCCTGTCCTCATAGGGGAGGTGCTCCAGCCCTCTGATTAATTTTGTGGCTCTCCTCTGGACTCTCTCCAACTGGTCCAGGTCTTTTTTACATTGGGGGCCCCACATCTGAACACAGTACTCCAGGTGGGGTCTCACAAGAGCAGAGTAGAGGGGGAGAATCACCTCCTTTGACCTGCTGCTAATCCTAATGAAAGTATGAAGTGTCAGAAGGACAGACAGCACTTCTGTTGGGCCAACGCACCACCACCTACCCAGTTACTTCCCAAGCACTAGTTATTAAATAACTTTATAGATATATAACCATTTCGGAAACAGTGGTGATCTACAAGCTCACTGCTCCCATAGCAGAGTTAGTGGTGAGGATGCCCCATCTCTGGAGCAGTTCAAGGCCAGGCTGGATGAGGCTTTGAGCAACCTGGGCTAGTGGGAGGTGTCCCTGCCCATGGCAGGGGGTGGGACTCAGTGCTCTTCACGGTCCCTTCCAACCCAAACCATCCTGTGATTTGGTGGATGCTCCCTGACCTCTTCCACCACAAGGTCAGCCAGGTTTGCCCCAGGTACCATCCTCACCACCCCTTCACCAGCAGGCTTTGTGCTGGAGTGGATGAGGAACATTCACAAACTCCGTATGTCAGCTGTGGCCATGGTGACCTCCAGTGAGCAGGAACATCTGCAACCTCAAGAGTGAGGTCCAGACTAGACCATCATCTACAGCAGAAAGCTCAGCATTTACACAACATTGTTAGAGCTCTGAGAGCATTCACAGATACTAACTAGAGAAACCACAAGCACATCTGCAGCCAGTACCACATTTCAATCACAAAAAATCCCCTCTGGAAACGGAGATCCTCCTCTTTCCCACATCTTACCAGTCCTTACAGGCAATGAGACAAAAAGAGCCTGGCTGAGGGAAAAGGCGAGGAAAGAGGGACGCGTTAGGTCATCATCTCCATTCCCCCCATCCTGCACAACTCTGCTCTGTCATACATTTCCACTGCTGTCTGGCATTGTTTTAAAAAAACCCAGAAGCAACTGGGCCTCCAACCGTGTCCCCTGTTCTGCTGGTTTCAGGAGATGTTCGTGGTTCATTGCTGCTCCTCCACCAGCTCTGTACAGGAAGGGTGTCCATGGTCTGGAGTCACATCTCCAGGGAACAACCTCCTTCTCCGCTGGGAGATGTATGGGGCAGTTCAGACGCGGACCCTGGAGGAACCGTCGATCGATCTGCTGGTAACACTTGCACTGGCTTTGCTCTGGTTTTAGACGCCTTTGCCTCCAGCTATTTTGTACTCTACAGGTTGCCTGCAAAATTCTTGCATGGCAGCAGCTGGACTTATTGCTCGTACTAGACTTCAGCTACGTTGTTAAAGCATGCAGCCAGATGTGTAAAATATTCCACATCAGCAAAAATATTTATTTCTGCACGTACTTGGTTGTTTTGCATCGAGTCCAGCAACTGCAGGAGGTACTCCTGAGAGGGACAAAGACCATTGATTCAAGAGCTTAGGAGACAGCAATTAGGACCCACGGGTGAAATAGACGATGCAACATTAAAATCATTTTGGCTGACTCGGTTGAGACGATCCTACACCCTACAACATGAAGGCTTTGGCCAGCGTACGGTGTGGAATTCCAGTCTCCTGAAATCTCGTTAGCTCAGCTAACTAACTGCAGTTTGCCTCCACTTTCTTCTAATTTTAGATTTAAACTCTCTACAGCAGAGCGCGTGCAGGGCGAACACAAATTTTAAACATTACGCTTTGCTGAAAGGTACTGCAAGTATATTTTCTTTGGGAAAAGGGCCGGGTGGATTATTTTACTCAGAAAATGAGGTTCTCAGGATGTTCATATTTCAGGGCAAGCTCTGCTTCCGCAGTTCAGAGGGAAGGGTACGGCGAGCGGAGGCAGTGCCGGGCTGTGGGTATCGCAGGGCTCCTCAGAAACTCCTGCTGACACAGCTTCCTCTTCATCTCTGTCTCATATCAAGTTAGTAGTCAATGTGTTATTTTAACAGCGTTGACAACAACTATACAGAATGTCAAATAGTTACCTTTTATCTGGGATTTTATTCCTGCCATATATTTCAATGGAAATATACAACTTAATGTTGCAGCATATTTCACATTGAAATGGGTAATAAAAACCCAAACTATAGACTGTGCATCTCCCCTAAAATATCAAAGAGGAACCCAATGAAAATCTCTACTGTTTACTACTCTCCGTCTTCCAAAATCTCCACACCGATCTGCTGTGCTTGAACGACAAATATTGCTGGGAATATATTCAAGGTTTTTAATTTTTTTTTTAGACATAAAATATAAATATAAAATATATCCCGAATCCAGAATGTTCTGCCCAGCCTGAGTCTCAGTTCCAGCCTGACGTAAGAACGGAGATGGAGGACAAACCCTTTTGACTAGACTTTGACCCCACCACATGGGAACTGGGTGTTCCTCAGCCCGAAGAAAGGCAATTTCAAATCCCAGAGAAGGATCACAATTTTATGTCAGCAGGTGCAAACCAAAACCCCTCTATTATCTCCTGTAATATTTTAATATCGGGCCAACACTGGAGGCACACAGAGGGAGGAGGGCTCAGAAAACACCCAGGAGCTCCCTTTGGGGTCTCTAAAATTCACGTCTCCCCCCATGCGTCAAATCCAATGTTTTTCGCTACCTGCCCGCTGCAAGATCCTGTGCATCTTCAGTCACATGCATCTTCCCTCCTACAGAAACTGCAAACCAGGGAAGAAATATTCCCTGTCCTTTTCAACACACACGACAGCTGGCTAATTACCTAAAACACAGTTTTATCAATATTACCTCATTCACTCAACCCCTCTTCGCTGTTAGCGAACAAGAGCTGAAAGACCCAAAGTCTTCCAGATCTTTGGGTTTACCCAAGAAAGTTTTCCTCTCTAAGGGAGGCCTGATGGTTGGACCTGCCCCAGCCACCACGCCTACATGGAGCAGTCTCCAGGACCACTTCAGGATGGGCGCTTTGCCTGCGAGACCCTTGTTGAAATCACTTTGGTTTGGTCATCTCTTACATGAAACACACACAAATACACGCGCTGGGAAGATGAAGAGGACAGAGAAGTTTCAGAAGATCAGGAGAACATGACTTGCCTTGGACGAAGGACTTCTGACACTTTTTTCCTGCTAGAGGATGAATTTACCCAAGGACTATCAGGTTAATTAACTCCCGGTGCCACAACATCTCCCTGATCAGTGAGCACTGAAACCAGAATTACCAGCTGTAGCTACTGATGAGATCAGAAGACGGAAAAGGAAGGTACTACTAGGGTTTGTATAAAACAAGAGTTCTCCAAGGTCAGCATCTGCTGCTCCACTGACAGCCCAGGACTCAGTAGAGGTGCCTGCAGGTCCTTCAGAGGCTTCCAGTGATGACCATGGTCTTTGCTGCTTCTTGGCTTTTAGAGCCTAGTCAACATCCTCCACTCTGCCAGAGCTAAAGCACAGGCTGCCTGGTCATCCGGAAACACAGATGGAGAACATCAAGGCATGCTCAACTATATTCATTCCTGGGCAGGTATGACCTAACGGTTCTGACCTTTTCTGGGTGAAACATGAGTTTAGCATCTGCATGTGCTCAGCAAATACATGACGCGTGCAGACATCAAAATACAGACAAGGCGAAATAGCTGAACTCCATGTTTTGCTTTGTTGATGTTCGTTCCTCTTCCATTGCTTCCTCTCTTGGCAAGAAAGCCCAAGCCCCTCGATGCCCATCCATCTCGAGCTGGGTGACACCACCTGATGTCACACACCTGCTTAGAAGCAGGTTTTTGCCCTGTGGACTTCCCTGGGCTTTCTATTCAATCTTCTTTCTTGAAAAGCAGCCGGTCTTCAACTACAGGCAGTGCTGGGCTGCTGGCCCGGCTGCCCGTGGCTCCAGCCCATGAGGTTTTGCTGGCGGAGGCAGAGATGAGCAGGTCGCTGCTCGAGCAAGCTCATGCACGGCATCACAGAACAGCCGGCACACTGCCAGGAGCCAAAGCTCCTTATCTTCTGGGGACCTGCTGGGCTGTTCCAGACATCTGCCCTTGATGCCTGTGCCATGGAAGCTGGAGTCCAGAGCACCGAATCCAACAGCTTTTCCTCTCCCCTAGGAGAGATCTCACAGTTTTGGCCCAGCATCTTCACCACGGTGGCTTTGGCTCACCACGAGATGACCGCCCAAGAGGATACGAGCAGATGGTCAACAGCCCTCACCCTCTGCAATGGTACCGACACGCGACAAGCTTGGTGTGCAACCACGGTGCCACAAGCCCAGGGATCCAAGAGGTCCTCCTCCACCACTGTCCCAACCACCCCAGCTCCGCATGGGAGTTGTACCCTTCACCCTAACAAGACCCAGCCAACTCTACTAACGAAAGCAGCACGGCAGCCCGAGGCGAAACACAAATATCTGGAAGTGGGGACAGCCAACAACAAGCCCATGGCTATTTTGGAAGAAGCTGAAAAATTGTTGAGCAGTGATTTATTCAAGAGATTCAGCAGTTCACCAACTTCGCTAAGCTTCGGAGATGGTAAAAATGTAACAAGTGAGTCTCTTGCATGAATAAAAAATTACATTTTACATAAATTAAATATATAATTTGATTAAACATGTTTATGTCTTTGCAGTGACATTTAGAATAGGAAGTGTTCATTTTCTGTTTTGAAAGGAAAAAAACTCTTTCAAATGTAATTTGAAGCTGTCAAACCAATCTTCTTTACAGATCTTTTAAATGTCACATACCTTCGAAAGGGGATGGCAGATTCCTTTTAAATATGCAATTGCAAACAGTCCAAGCAAAATCAAGAATTTATTAAAATATGCTACTGACATTTATACTGATTAAGTGTAGCCCTTTCCTCGCTCCCTTTCGATAGACTCCCCTACAAAAGATGTGTCACAACAGCTCCTATTAACGCCGCGCTCGCTGTAATTCCCCAACACACAACCGGCAAATTCCAGCCGCAGGAGAACAACCTGCCTCTTGTTTTGTACGGGGACTAACATGAATTTCTGGTTCCTTTACATGAAGAACTGTACTTTTTGATGATTTCTTGCCAGCACGCCTGAAATTTATAACCAAAAATACTAACGGCGTTACTTTAAATCAAGAGCAGCACTATTCCTAATGGCTTTAAATGGAAGAGTGGATTAATCATGATCATAAAGAAAACCTACTGCAACGCATTTCAGACAACTTTACGTTAGCAACCTGGATGTTTTGTTTTATAACCACAAAATCTATCCATAGATTATTCTTGTTCTCCCCAATTAGAATGCATTTCTGGATTTTTTTTTTTTTCCCTTTTATTTTAAGGAACAGAGGAAAACCCTCTCAGCTACCGGGGAATGGTCAAGTGCAGCAACGATGGCAGCTCCCGTTCCCAGTTACTTCCTAACGACATATTGGATATTTTAGGATCATCTAATTTTTTTTAGAAGACAAATAACTTAATTATTATTCCTCCTTCTGTCTCACTAGGCCAGTGAAGTGCACGGGCACAACTTTCATTGGCATTAATGGAAGTCCCCACTGTAAATTCTAACCTGTGAAGCACCATCAAGAGCAAGGCCATCCTGAGCAAGCATACTCAAACTGGAAAATAAAATATACCTCCCATTTCTCGCTGCCACCACAGGGAAAACGTAATGAAGTGCAGGAGATTAAGCTACAATTCCTCTATCAAATCTTCCTTGTATGCTATAATTACCCAACAAAACGTATACAACAGTTACTCCTTGGCGATGAAAATTTGTCGCACGTTATTGAAAGGCTTTATCCTAATGCTCCCAACTTTCTGGTGCATAACACAGCAAATGACAGCACGGCTGTCGTAACATAAATCACGGTCGCTATCAACTCTGGCTTACTTAAAGCTTACGCTCAGTATTTAAAAATCAGAAAATTACTAAAGAGACTTAGTACTGCAGAAAGCACATCAGTGCCAGGCAACGGGGACACAACGCAGCCCGCTGGCAGCACTCTCTGCTGATCACACCGCGAAAGGCATCCAAAGCAAGCTTGCCTGAAAATAGCCAGGACCACAATCAGCATTTTCTTGGAGGATTCATGTGTGACATTCATCATCATGCCATAAATGAATTGAATGTAGTTAAGGACGGAGAAGAACTTGGCATTGGGCTTCAACACCCAAACTCCCACCTCTACCCGTGACAATCGATGCTCTCCACAAGGTGCCCCTCCATCTAACACCAGCCCATCCACCGTGGAAAACACATGCTGGGGGGTTCAGCTTGTGACGGACCACAAAGTGACTGCCCCCAGTCCTCTACCCTTCCTTCCACCAACCACTGCAAGGGGTGTCCAGGAATTCTGGGGGTTCCCAAAGACCTCCTTTGGAATGACAAATATCAGTATCTAATCCCTTCGTGAAAAGCTACTCTCTGGTTTATGGATCTGCCAATACCTTCTGCTGATACATCACCGCTTATCAATGTCATAAAACCAGGGAAAGTTTAATATCATAGTCAAGCACATAACTTTGGACAGGTTTCTCAAGTATGCAAAATAAGTCACCCCTCTGAGCTCCTCCTATCATGCCCCTAAATCACATCTGTACGACTCACGTGAGCTGGGCCACTGGAGGAAACCCTGCTTGACACCCACCACGCTGCTGGCAACCAGATAAACTCAATACCGCATGTGGACGCTCATTTCTTCATAGTCTCTTGAATGACATGGCAAGCATCATCTTCCAAGGTAAGGGCACTCAGCACCCGACAGCACAGCATCTTCTCCATCCTCTCAATTTTTCCAGCTCCCACAAAGGCAATGAATCTTTTTGCTAGCAGAGGCGGTGTTATTCCCATTCCTTGCACCTGGAAAGTTCTCCTTGACGAAGACTCTTCTGCAGCGTGGTCACACCAAGGAATTTGTGTTTTGCCTCTGCTTCTCCGCTCACCCAATTGCTTTTATACATGGTAACACCCAAACGCAGGAACAACCAAACACCTGAGATATAAACGGGACCATCTCAGCTCTGGTCACTTCATCGAATCACAGAATGGTTTGGGTTGGAAGGTACCTCAGAGATCACTTCCATCCCCACTGATTTGTGGAGTCCAGTCCCACCAATCCCTTTGGTCTGCAGTGCCGGGGCGCACAAGAGTTAAGCTTCCTCACCATTTAATACAACTTCAGTCAGTCCATGGTACTTCCCCAGCCTCTGTAAGGTCTTCTTACAGGTTTTGTCCACAAAAACGAGTGGTCTGGACTACAGGCAGGACTGCTGCCCTTCCAGAAAAAACGTGAAGGAACCAACCACCAAACACTTCATACGCAGTATTTGCAGGCAGGCTTCTCTGGAGGAGAATACCTTCCAACCCTGAAGGTCATACTCGTGAAACGAAGCCTTGGGAGATGTCACCAGGCTGCTTTCTGACCGGCATTTTTTTTCCCAGCCACTGGCAACACCCAGACATGCCACCTGGAAAAGGCAGGTAATCTGCCCGACGGACTTCCCAAAAGCACAGCGGGTCCGATCCATCTCCAAGCTACTCTGAAATACAATTTTGGCTCACATTACCAGCTGGTGTAAATCAGCATTGCTACAGCAGCACGGCAGAGAGCGGAGCCTGGCCCCCGTCGCCGCTCCAAGGCGCGGGAGCATCCCTGATTGCCTCTGACAGAATCAGCGCACTCGTCACCGACGTTTTCCAGAGCCGGAGCAGGAGGTTTGCCTTTATTTCCACTTTACTGCATCCTGCTGACCCAGGACACGGCGTGGAAACACCGAGTACGGAGTGACAAGATTCAGTAGCCAAGTGATAACGCACATCTGGTGCTAAGAGCCTGCTTCTGACGATGGGTATTTAGTGACTCTGCGCCACCGCAACCCAGGCATGTGGACACATCTCAGGAGCCTTCACTCCCCGAGTGTCTCCTAATCCCTGTCCAGTAGACCCATGCCCTCCTCCATCTCCATCTACCACCACCCTAAAAAGCACCAGCAGCTCCCAACGTTAGATGTCCAGCACAGACACCATTCCCCGCCCCTGGATCGTGCTATTTGCTTGGTTGATGGAAGCAGGAACAGGAGAAGCAGCCATGCGAGGAATATTACATGAAGACAGTTATGGAAAAATTACAGGAACATCACACAAACCCCATACGGAGCGTGCGAGTATATATTTCTCCTGCTGTAACATAACTAATGCAAAACACCCTGGGATCGTGTTCTTTTTCCAATGCACCTCATTGCATTATTTTTGTTGATCCGTCTGGTTGGGTTTTTTGAAAGCCATCGCTTCCTGCATTCCACAACAGAAACTTTACACCCATAAAACCCGGTACCACTGCTTTTTATTCTTCCTGTCTTTATTCTATTTATTTATTCAGCTATCCAATGTGAAAGGCCATAAATCGCCCTGCTACTTAAGTCACAGGGGGAATTCCGTTAAACATAAGCAAAAAAACTCATAAATAACTTCCTGCAGTCAACAATGCATTCATTTTCTTCTCTGCTTTCAGACTAATCTTCCAGCTAACAAATCAAATCAAGTACCAAAAATGTAATTATTCCATCGTGATAATCATCTCCTTATACTCAGAGCATACCTTGGCTTATTTCTTCTCCAATTAAAATTAGCAGAGAGGCTCAGGCGGGCGGGAGGGAGAGGAGGAGAGGTTACGAGGCACGGATAAACCCAAAGGATGGCAAGGAAACTCTTCCAACTCAACCAAAGTCCTGCATCTTGAGCAGAAGGCACTCTAGTGCTAGGTTGGTGGAAAAAAGTGACACCAAATTTAATTCAGACTCACTTTATGTTAGTGTGATTTTTCAAGGCAAGTGCATTATCTGAAAAAATATAATAATATATATATATATAATAAAATAACTGTAATAGTGGGACAATTCCCCCAAATCTTGCTGCAAGCAAGGCAGCTACAAATACACCCAGGAATTCATTTGTGTCAAAGTCAGCAAAAGAAAGGCAACAAACACATTGCAAAATGCACCCACACGGGACGTAGGGGGTGAACATTTATTTTACCCTCCACGAAATTTGCTCCTTTGTCCCATCATTGTCCCTCATCGCCACCAAACACCATGGGGACGTTGGGGACGAGCCAGGTAAATGCTCCAGAGAAATGAACCCAACACAGACAGGGACTCGCCGCGTTACACCGCTCCAAGCCATCGCAAAGCCCTGGCCGGCGTCAACAGCAGGGTCAGAAGCATCAGGCTAAAAATAAATGGCCAGAAATAAACTCGCCTGGGCTGCCAGCCTCCTGAAGAACCAAATGCACAGGACTCGAGGGGGGAAAAAATAAATACAACCAATCCTGCAGTCATCAATTTGCATTTGGCACTTTGCGCAGCACAGCAAAGGGACGGTGGAAGAAAAGTAAAGGTAAGAGACTCACGGCCGGCACGGCAGAGCGGGCATGGAAATGCAGCGGGTGGGTGGCAGCCTGCCCAAGAGCATCCTCATCCTCATCCTCCCGGGGCACAGCTGGGAAAGGCAGGAGCCGGCACAGCCCGCAGGGGAAGAGGATGCTGCAAGCCAGGGACCAGCAGAATGGAGATGGAGGGCAGCCTGTTCTACATCACAGTTAGTTTAGTTTTTTTTTTTTTAATTTTACCACCTTTGAACCTAAGTCCTCCGTGCAGAAGGCTCAGCCCTGCAGGACACAGCCCTCCCATCACCAGCTTTTACACGCAAACACCTTCTGCGAGTCTTTGGAAGAGCGCAGAGTTGTAACACTGGAACAATGAACCACGCCAGGCGTGCTCAGACATTAGCCTTTAAAACATCAGCAGTTTGGATCACAAACATTTTCTTGCACAGGAGGCAGGTGTACAAGCCCGGGATGGAGCCGGTGCTCGGGACGGCTCCAGCAGCACCGTCCCTTGCCAGCCTTGTGCCCTGCAAATGCAGCCACAGCCCAAAAGCTACAACCCAGGCAGCCTGGATTCCTTCTTCATCTGATTTACGGGATTTCTTTTTATATTAGAGTTCAGGAAAGGACATCAGAACTATCTGAAAGCTTTTTTTTTTTTTTTTTTTTCAGCTGATTTGGGGAAAGATGCACATCACAGGAGACCATGCTCTGGGCTGGTTAAACCCTTAAAATTAAAGGGGATTATAATGAAAGCGTTGATGTGTCCATCAGTGAGGAGCACCACCACCAATTCATTAAATCATGGGGCAATTTCTCCCCTACACAACACACGTACAATGCTACGACTTGACAAAACACCATTTCCAAACCCAAGCTGCAGCCGCTTCTGGCTGGGGGAGGCAGGAGGGGAACCAGACGTTCTGCACCTCTTCAGCAGAACCCCTTCACGGTGCAACCTTCAACATGTCAGCTGCATCCACAAACCCCTCTGACCCACAGATATTTGATTTGATTTACTGTGATACTTTTCTTTCCTCTCTTGAAAGTAATTTTTTCTCTAAAGCCTAACTGCTTAATTGGCAAGTGTACAAAATATAATTACACCGCATCCAAGTTACAATATTGCTTATGGGAATACCGCTGTTGATGCACCCTCCTTTATTTTGTGTTTAATCTCTATTAAGAGATCTGGAGCTAGGTACTCTGGATTTTATAAACACGACACGTCATTCAGCCATTCCTCCACCTCACCCAAGCACAAACAAATGCAACTGGAAGACAACAGGAAATTCTTGGGCTAGAGAAACCCATCAACATTAATAAAAGTCTCATGTTTTCTCTAAAGAAGGTATAATCATAGGACACCTAAAAAAAAATGCCCCCAAACTCTCCAGGCGTAGTTTGTCACATCCACTACACCCCCAAAGCGATGGAGGGACATGGTATCCAGGAATTCACGGCTTTTAATGACAATTTTTTTTTTTTTTTATTACATTCCCCATCAGGACCTTTGCAGTTGCAGAGCTCCCCGTTCCGCAAGCTGTTACACACTCGAGTAAGGTTACGCGCAGGAGTAAACGTGCTGTCTGGAAATGGGTCTGGCTGGTCTGACGGCTAACATCGGCACGTTTTAAGTGCCTTAAAGGTTTATTTCATTTGCTTGAGTAATGAGATTAATGTTTGTTTGTTCAAGCTAAATCATACAAAGCCCCAAATATCTAAATGTCCTTAATTCACAGCTGTGTTACCGCACACGCCCGTCTTACCATCCTGCTTTTAATTGCACCAACAAATCCCTGTTTTACTCCAGTTTTGCTCCCAGAGGTCAGCCGGCACGTAGGGACCTCGAGCGGCCACATCAACCATTTAACAGCTGTATGTTCTTGCTTCAAAATAAAAATAAATTTGCAGACAAATGCATTGGGTTTGTTCCAACCATGACACAAGCAACGTATAATTAAGTTTTAAAATTATCATCAGCTTGCACTCCCGTCCGTATTCTTCTGCCCAGAAGTCTCCTGCCAGGGCTGGAGTTATTTCTGATGTCCCGTGGCCACCAAGAGCTGACTCAGAGTTGGAATAAATTCTGCACAATTAGATAAAGTGCATTTCTTCAAGAGGGTGACTTGCGGAGAGGACACATCCTGCAATCTCCACCTTCAGACCCAGGTCTCCTCTCTGCAAGTCATCCTCTTGAAGGAAACCCACAACGCTGGTGCTTGAGACCTGCAAACATCTGGATGCTTTCACGTGAATGGTGGGCTTTCATGGATTTTGAGGTCGGAAGAGACCACTGTGATCTTCCAGCCAACACGCCGCACACTAACTTACCTAAATTAATCCCTGCTTGAGTGCCATTCATTCCAAAACCAAAAATCCCTGAATTTGGTGTTTCCAAAGGTGGAGAAACTGCCAGCACCTCCAGCACCCTCTTCCACCATCAAGGGTGCCAAAACCATGGAACTTACCTCCAGCCTTTCCCTGGCTTCAACCTCCAGCTGTTGGAAACTCTGCCTGCTAGAGCCAAAAGCTCTTTATTATTCAATTTATTTTCCCCATGACAACTCTAATTGCCTTCATCAATTTACCTTCCAACACTCCCCTGGAGAAGTCAAGCGGACGGAGTTCCTGGACTTTTCCTCTGCATCCCTTCCCGACTCCTCCGGCGTTCCCACAGCCCTCCTCAGACCCTCCTCGATGGGTGCTGGGGACACTGCGGGTGCCACATCCCTCCTCCAGCCTGGCAGCCACCTGCCAGCACGGGCAAGGAGCACACGAGACCTTTGGCCACAAAAATCATCTCAGCAGCACTCGCTCCCAACTCCACGCTCCTCTATAAAGACATGATTTCTCCAGACAGCATCCTGGAGGTACAGCCCTGCCTTGTTTGCTCTTAGATAGAGAAATTTACAGTTGGCCATCTGAGAAATGTTACCGGCTCGTATCCAAGCAATACAAATTGCTTTTACCAGCGGTCACTCCTTTTCATTATTTACCGCTCTCCCAATCTCGGTGACATTTCAGGCTTTAGCAACGGTGGCTCTCTGCCTTATCGCGGGGTTGCTCACAAACACCTTAAAGCAGCGTAAGGACAAAAAACGGAGTGCTCAGAGAGGCTGCTAGAAATAGATGTCTGGAAATTATTTCTGATTTTACAACTGTATTTGGAGAACTGACACCCTGCTGGGTCTCAGCCAGTCGCTCTTTTGCGCGTCCCCAGGCAAAACAGCGGTGCTGGACCAAGCTGCGGTTCTTGACGAATTTTAGGTAAATAAAAATCCCCGCAGTTACCTGTATCAATCCCGTCAACGAGCTTTTTAAACAAAAAAAGAAAAGTTAGCTCTAAAGAATGCGCTGCCCATAAACTCATGCTGATGAGCCTCGCTGCAGTTCACAGGGAAATCTCCAGTATTTCAAGATTTGGTAAAAAATACACATTTCTGGCTCAGTTTACTCTTCAAAGAATCACAGGATGGCTTGGGTGCGAAGGGACCTTAAAGCCCACCCAGTGCCACCTCCTGCCATGGGCAGGGACACCTCCCACTAGCCCAGGTTGCCCAAAGCCTCACCCAGCCTGGCCTTGAACCCCTCCAGGGATGGGGCATCCACAGCTTCTCTGGGCAACCTGGGCCACTGCCTCACCCCCCGCACAGGGAAACATTTCCTCCTGCTCTGGTCAATCTCTTCAATGAGGGACACCGGGACTGACGCACCAAAGCCTGACTAAAGCAGTTGGTGTTTAACATTTAGTTCCACCACAAACACAACAGGGTCTAAACATATCATCACTTTTCCCCAAAAAAAATGTGTATTATTTTTGTCTTTTCTATTAACTTAAAAAATAATTTTATTATTATTATTAAAAAGAATTAAATCATCCAATTAAATTTTTTTTTCAGAAACAACCACAACAAAAATCACTGGCCACAACCTCGTTGCCTGGGGTTAAAGAGGAGTGAGATTTCCTGCTCCAAAAGGCTGGAACTAGGACGTAGTGAAGCTGGGTCACCTCCAAGGAAGCACAAATTCAAGAAATACGTCAAACTTTTGGCTAGACAAAACTAAAATTGCACTTTGTCTGCTCAAATCTGTCTGTGCTGCTGCTTTCTAACACTCACAACTTTTGTTGTCCAGATACAGAAACACGCTTTCTGCTCCTCAAACATCACAGATGGGAAAAATATGTCATCCTGGCGCTTCACCTATAATATTACAGCATATATAAAAAAATCCACTTTCCTTCTAAGACCAGAAAATATGCAGAAGAGGGATTTCATCGGAGAAACCCTGTTGTTATTAGCCAAGAGCCAGCACTGAACTTCTGGATACCCCAATTCTAGGCTCCAGCATTGCCATTTTTGTAGGAAAAGAGGTCCCAGCTCGGACAAGCGGCAAACACAAAACCTACACGAGCTTGTGCTCCAGGATCATGAAACTTCAGATAACTGCACGATCGTGAAAGCCGATGAAAAGTTTTTTTCTTCCATCTATTGAATTGAAATTAATTTCATCCACAGCTCATCACAGCAAAGCTCAAGCCTCTCAAGTGTGATCTCTGCTATTTAGCCTCATTACCGTGCTTAAATTAAAGACTTCTTCCAACATCCCATCCCATACAGACCCTGGTTTTTCAGCATAAAAACAATAAAAAAGTCAATACTTTATGACAGCTGTACCAGTACCATTATTATCTCTTATATTTGGCTTCCCATGTGTTTCAAGAGGAATTTACAGGGCTTTCCCTCCAGCCAGCAGAAATAAAGGACATTCCCCCCCACACATAGATCTTCAGAAAACTAAAGGGTACGCTGGTAAAAGCAAGGAGCAGAGCCGACGAGGAAAACCAAGATGCTCTTATTCAAACGGGCCAATTTTTAATTAAAAACTTTATCTGGAACATAAACTACGAGCTCCTCACACCCAAAGCATCCCTAGTGCATCACCCGTAGAGGAGCAGGGGGGCTACGGAGACCTCGCACCTTGTGTCAGCCGCACAGAAACTAAAGGGTTTCCATCTCCTCCTTCTGCCTTGTTCGGGGCTGATCCTACACCCATCGCTCTTCCCGGAGCCCATCAGCATCTCCAAGGGGCTCGACCATACTCCCAGCCAGGGTCACCTATACCTCCAAGAGCCATACAATACAGTTATTACATTAATAACCAAAAGCCAGGCTAATTTTGGAAAATCCTACAATTTTGTGCCAACCTCCTCAGCACAGAAACTACTCTTTTTTCAAAGTGAACAGGTCGCTAAAAAAAAAAAAATAAAAAAAAATGATAGGCAGCATCCATTACATATTATATTTAGCAACAGAGAATCCATCTGCATTATTCCCTGTCTCATTAAAGACTTGGCTCCTTGTAAATATTATGTCTCTAATCCACACATTCTCCCTCCGCGCCGTGCTTCAGGGGTCTATTTAAGTAATAATTGATATGCGTTGTCGCAAAGAAAGTGTGGCAGAGTGTTTGACAACATTACACAAGTCAACGTACACGGGAGCAACAGCGACGTGAAAAATCAATTCCGTGAGGTCCCTACCGGCATCTCTGCGAAAAACTCACAGCCTGTGCTCCCCACACCTGCGTCCGAAGCAGGGTGTGAGTTGATCAACCTTGACTTGGCCACCGTGGTGGCAAAGGTCCTTCCTCATCTCACGTTACTCCAACTGTTGGGATTAGGGAGAGGACCCGGAGAAGCAGAGCCTCAAATTCAACCACCAAGCAGGTTTTCGTTAGCTTAAAGCGTACCTGAAATTACTGCCAGATAAGGTTGGAGGCACAAGGCATTCATAATTAAAAGCTTCTACTGATGTATTCAAGTAACTCGGTTTTTATTTATATTTTGCAGTGAAGTCCCAGGATAGCTGGGACTTAAGGATGCTTATCGAGATGCCTACCTTCATCCACCCATCTATTAGAAAAGCAAGGCTGAATTACCCTAAATAACTGTGTAAGGCAAATGCACCCAGCTCCCATCCACTGTGGAGTGGGGGGCATCCAGAGAGGTGACAGCACGCCAGGGGCTGGCAAAACCACAGAGCAGGGACGAGCTGCCGGCATCCCCCTGGAGCGGGCTCTGCTCCTGCCTGGAATTTCAGGATAGGCTAAAAAAAAAAAACCCCAGAAGCTGGCAACCCCTCCACATGGGAGCACTGACAACCTCCGGGAGGGGTTGATGAGTCCATCAGAGCCAGAGCCAACGATGCCGAGCCCTCCCCACGCCTGCCGCAGGGGCTGGCAGCGGCTGCAGGAGCTGAAGGCTTCTCCCTTGGGACGACACGGCTGGGAAACACCCCAAAACCATGACACTAGTGGGAACGGAGGCAGTGATGGGCACACCACGATGAGAGAACCTCTGCAGCACCGCAGCTCTGTTGACTGTTGACTATTCCAGCTCCGCTTTTTTTTTTAATAATCCCATGGATGTTACAAATACTATAACTCAGGCATCCACAAATCATTATGGAGCAAAAAACCGCCACTGACTTGGCCAGCGGGACCCCCGAGACCTCTCCCGTCATCATTCCAAGTACAACCAACCAAAGTGAACCCCGCAGCCAGGGATTATCTTGCAGCCTGCACATAAAAAAAATCCAAGTAGGGTGTCAAATCTAGGTGAGAATGGAGCAAATTTGGACAGAGCCTTCTCTTGCCTTGAGGATAAACGTGATAAAATGGGATTTCTGTTTCTCAACAGTCCCGTGGCTCTCTTCCGAACAAGAAGTCATCAGCTTTCCCTTTGCAATCTCATCATCACGTTTCCCGAATGCGACATCCCGCCAGCATTACAAAATAAAATAATTTAAAAACTCCAAACGTTTACTCCTGTGAAAACAACCCCAGGTTCTTAAGAAACCATCAGGGCTCAGGACCTGCACGCTCATCAAGCATCACTGGGCATTACAGAACCAAATAAATAACACCTGTTACCAAAACCTCCTGCTGACTTCACAGAAAATGTTATCAGGAGCCCTCCCGGTACTCTGTAAAACGCCAGAGATCACGGTCCGCTCACCGCCACGGGGCTGCGCAGAAGATGCTCACGGCGCAACGACGAGGTTTGCTTTCCATGCCCTGGCTGGGGCAAAGGACACTCAATGGCATTTGTCATCCTTTCACCAAAAACTTTATTTTATTTCCTTTGGCAAAGGAAAAAAAAATTGTAATTCCTACTGCAGCAGGAGAACAAGCATAAAAATTACTAAAAGCCATATCCCACTTCCTTACTCCCTGTTGTATCCAGACCCCAGGAGCCATGGGTGCGGTTCTCAAGCTCTGTGGAATAACCAAACACACAAAAAGGTGATTTTATTGAGGGCGGGAGCTGCAAATGGCCTGGGGGAGGGAACCTGCTGGGGTGAGGGGTCCCAGTACTCTGAAAAATCCCCAATTTCTAGGGCAGGTGTCATCACCCCACTTAGGAAAGCTCCCCACTTCTCTAACTTACTACATCTGAGTAGCAAGCAAAGGAAGGAATACGTGCAAGATCTTATGTGAGGAGCGAAGATGACACCTATCAGATTTTATGAGACAGCATCATCCACTAGATTTTAACAAAACACAAACTGCCAGTGCTGTGCTTAGAGCAGCTTTTCCATTTTTTCCGCTTCAACACGAAGCCACTTTCAATTCCCCCAGCAAGTAAACAGCATCTAAAACCCAATTCTGCACCTCCAGTGGGAACTAACCTCCCTTTTCCAAAGGTTGGGCAAACCCACATTCAGGGTTGGTTTGTTTTTTTTTTTTTATTAAGTACGTATTCTTACAAGAGTCAGCTGAAGTGAAGTTTTATTTGAACTGCAGCCAGCCTGATGGATAAAACAACTTTCCCGGCCAAAAAATTTTCGGTACGCTACTTCCAACTCCTGTCTGGGACCTCGTAGTTGGAGGCTGATGGTTTTCCTGATACGAGGATTACCGCCACCGGACCCCAGTGACAAGTCTCTGTGCTGACATGACAGCACTAGAGATGACAGTCTGCTATAGCTTCTGCTATGGGGAAATTCTTGGGAGTATTTTCCGTCTAGGAAAAAAGCAGGAGTGGAAAAAGGGCAGAAGTTTGCCTTTGCAAAGCGGGTGGGGATAAGAGGGAGCTGCCAGCAAACAGGGCTGGGGGGCATCGCGCTCCGGAGCCGCCCCGTCCGGCCAAACCAAATGGGCTGGACCAGGAAGAAAACTACCTTAAAAACAGGGGGAGCTGCAAGAAAATATCACCATTTGTATGGTGTAAAGTTGATGATAAAACCCTGGTCCGAGGAAGCATCTCAGCCTGAAATTCCAGGGGGAAAATAAAAAGTCGAACGCTGCTGCAATCCGTATTTCCAGACACAGGAGTGGTTCACTGCCCTGCCTCAACTAGCTTCAATCTGTCCAGTTTTAGATATACTTGGTTATGACTTTTAAAGGCACTTTGATTGCCCATGACTGGAAGAGCTGGGATCAAGCCAGTAACTGCCCACGGCCCCCAGATGCGCCCGGGTTCGCTAACGAGCAAAGCCAACCTCTGTCCCCCTCCCTGCTAATGACTAACAGGTGGGTCTTCCAAACGGACCCAAAAATAAAAAGCTTTTTTCTAAAAATACAGTCCTGCATTTAGAATGCCAGATTTTCCAGAAAAAAAACCCCAAAAACACTTGATAGCTGACATTTCCCCAAACAATCGCTTTATAGGAACTTCAGGCTGAAAGCAGAAAGTTTTGCGAGGTGAAGAATATAAATCTTTGTTTAAGATTCAAGCCCCATGGATGAACCCATTCCCTCGGCCAGCTCCGGAGCTCGAGCACAAATCAGCTTTATGGTAATAATAGATTACAGAAGGCATCGCCACAAATAATAATTATTTTTTTTTTTTACTACAGGATGCGTAATTGAAATGTCTGCAATCCAACAATCACCTTTGAATTCATAAATACCTCATAGTATTCTGCACACACTCTCCTATAATGAGACCGTCTTCAATTTTCCTCGGTAAAGAGACCTTTAAAGAATGCTAAAGCAGGTCGGCGCCCTTATGCACTGATGGAAACAGGAACAAAAGCATTTTGTCACCAGGCATCTCGTCTATCATTATTTTCTTCACTCTGCTTAAACAAACTGAAAAGTACGTGCTTCCCCCCTCCCCAATATCTGCAGTTTCATTCCCATCCATGAACCACCATCCGTAGGAAAACAACGGTCCATTATACCGAACCGTCCCCGGCTAGCGTTTTTCCTGCTTCGCTCATATTTAAAAATAAAAAAAAAACAACACAGGATTAAAATGTCATCCCATCCCTCACGTTCTAGGGAGCCGTGTGTATCCCTCTCCTCTGGTCACGGTATACTTAATCAAGTGTGAATGATTAAAGTACTTCAATTAGAGCTTACGTACATCCATCGCAGGCAGCGCAGAAGTGTAGCTGAAAGAAGAAATTACTTCTACTACTACTTCTGAGATTCTCCATCTCCCACTTTCCCCCTTGCACAGCCAAGCAGAGCCGGGGAGTAGGGGGGGGACACCCAGGAAAGTACCCAGCGCTAAACCCCAGCCAGGATTTACCTTGGGGGCACGTCCCTCGGCAGGACAAAAGGCTATTCTTTCCCCTTCTGCAAATTGGGGG
>WKFP01014989.1:146473-159656 GCA_011057875.1 Pterocles orientalis | reverse complement strand
GCCAGCCCGCAGCGCACCCGCGGGGAAGGGGCTCCGCGGGTCGCGGCGCCTGTTGCGCTCAGCGGTGACCCGGGGAGGGTCTGGGGGGGGCGGGCGGACACGACCAGCCACCGCCTTTGTTCGGCCACCCGCGCTCAGCGCACCCGCGGAGCTTCCGCGCATCCCCCCGGGGGTCCTCGCCACTCCCCAGCATCCAGCCTGGGGGGTTGCTATTAGGGATGGGGGGTAACCCAGTGCAGCTCCCCCCCGGATCCGGTACCCAAAGTCTGGCCTGCGCTTGGTGGCTCTTTGTATCACCGTCATCCCCGTCCGCGTCCGTCCGCTTGAGTGTGCAATTATTATATCCTACCCCCCCTGGCCCCCCGCGCGCCACGCGTAGGGTTGGAAATTGATGTTGTGAGGCCAGGGAATAAAGGCCACCAGGCGTGCTGAGCCCGCGCTGTGACATCTTAAAAAAAAGATGGAGTGAGGGGGGTTTGACACATCCATCCCCGCCGCGCACCCAATTTGATATGACTCTGGGATAATCACGCTGGGGCGATGGGCTGAATGCGAGATAACGAAGAGCGCGCTGGGACGCGCGTTGTGTTTGTATTCCGCGTTCCCCCCATAGGTTTGGGAATTAATGTTTTGACAGACGTTCTTCATCTGCTTATCACAAGAACGTGGGCAGGTGGTGATCCCATCTTTTTTGTTGTGTAATCATCGAGCCTTCTGCGTTACATACATCCCGCGCTTCTCAAGCAGCCTGGGAAAAACCACCGGGCAAATAAAACCCTTGAACCGCATCAATTGTCCATCAAAATTAATTCATTTTTTTGTGGGTGAAATTATGTGGTGAAGATCGCAATTCTTACCGGCATGTTTTAGACCCTGGCTGGACGTTACACCACGTCCATCATTTGTCCCCCAAGCACCTCCGTCCCGCAGAAGTTGAAGCCTCGCGGAGCCTCGGCTCACCGGGATTCCCCGCGGTGTCGGTGCCGAGATGGCCACGGCCATGGACCCCCCCACGATATGGGGTACAGCCGGGCGCCTCCAAGTTGCTTTGAGCCAAAATTCTGCAGCGTTCAGCTGGAAGAGTCATCCAGTTCTTCATTCTTCCCTTTGGGAAAAGTCCCTCCGGAGAGCAAAGAGAGCAAACCCTGCCTGCCCGCAGGAAGCCTCGCCGTGAGCATCGCAGTCTCCGTATTATCAGGATTTCTTGGATTTCCATCATTCGCGACGCCGCTGTCACGATATTATGGGCATGTGGGACGTGGGCCACAAAGAATAACAGCGATTGCCACCAGGCATTTCAGCGCTGATTTTTTTTTTTAAGCCACAGCCACCATCGCTCTTCGCTTGAGCCGATTTGCTTTGTTCAACGTTATGGATGTGATGTACGGGGGCAGGAAAGCAAGTAATTGCTCCTAATAAATAATGTTGATATAAACAAAGTAAGTGACATACGTCGAGGCCAAAGACACAAACAATTA
This sequence comes from Pterocles orientalis, assembly GCA_011057875.1. Lineage (NCBI taxonomy): Eukaryota > Metazoa > Chordata > Aves > Pterocliformes > Pteroclidae > Pterocles > Pterocles orientalis. The sequence continues at coordinate 158,178 of WKFP01014989.1, read as the reverse complement.
TTTCATTACCGGAGCAATCAGATCACAGGTTGTAAAGGAGAAAGCTCTGAAGCGAACGTCTTCGAGTTTAGCAGGGGGCGATCCTCAGGCACGGGGATTTTTCTTCCAACTATTTGGATTGCGATCGAACTTCCATCAAGTGTGAAATAGACTTTGTAATTAGATGCTGGGAAGAAGATACACAGTAGGTTCGGCGGGGGGGCTGGAACGATAGGGTTTTAACTTCAAATTGCAGCTTTTCAAACTCCCATCTGGCTGCTGCCCAACCTTGAAGGAGCTTCGGCTCCTCCAGGATCTCGCTGGTTTGTGCAAAATCCAGCGCGTGCTTGGACTGGGGCGTCCCGGCTTCCCAGAGCTCAGGAGCAGGAATTTTTGGGGCAAGGGAAAGACTGAAGAGCTGAAGGAGGAGGATCGACCTGCAGGTCCAGGGCACGCCTCTCTTCTGGCCTCTCTCCCTCCAGATTATTTCTGTGTTTTATCCACTTTCTGGACGGATGTCTCAGGCACTAGGATGTTACCTAAAAAGCCGATTCCCCCAATCTCCTCCTTCTCTATATTTTATAATTTTTTTTATATTTTAAAAATTACACCCATCCTTAGGGAGTGATTGGGGGTAGCTGTGCAGATAATCCCTGCTCGGAGAACAGTCCTGAAAATATTGTTGATGAGGGATGCTCGCAAAGCAAAGCAAAATCCAACTCTTCCCCTCCTCCCAGCATCGGGGTTTGTTTTTTTGTTTGATTTTTTTTGTGTGAAATCAAATTAACTTTTAAAACCCCACACTTCTTATGAGTCCCTCCAATATGGGAAGCGGGTGTTAGGCGTGCAAACTTTTTTTGGGGTGCTTTTCACTGTCAGCCAGGGTTCACCTGAAATAACACTCCTCCCTTTTGCCGCTGATTAACTTCAGGACTCACCTTGCTCGTCCTCTATGGCAGCTTAGTAAAATAGAACAGAAATTCTGCAGCCCCGGTGTCTGTAACAGTTCTATCGGACGGATTTGTAATTATTTTTACGTTTCTCTTGTGAATAACTCGGTCTCTGTTAGCGGTGGGTTCAGGAGAACGCTGATGTTCCAGTGTTGTTTCCTGACCCACATGCTGGTCCCCAAGCAGCTGAACGCCCGTCACACGGGGCTCTCCATCAACCGGGAGCACGATCACACTTTCCCATTACACTTCAGCGACACGTCAGCCTGAGCGCAGCACCTCCTGCTGCGCCGCTACGGCTCAAGACCTTGCAAGGAATTAAAAAAAAAAAAATTAAAAAAAAAATGTACAATGTGGTTTTCATAAAGAGGTTGGTTTGCAGATGCTAATATGGGCCCCGATCCTGCAAAGGCGATGCTCCTGCGCGGCTTTTCTGTAGCGTGAGGAGTCAGATCGACTTTGGCTGGATGGCTCTCGGTGCATAAATTTCAGCGCGCGCATCCCTCGCTGCGGATTTAGAGCGAGGATCTGTTGACTAGAATAGACCCGGTTATTTTACTGCTCCGAGTGTTTGTGCAACTTCCTCAGAGCTGTGTAGGAACAGGCAGACACACAAACCCCGCCAGGATCCTTCCGAGCCAGAGACCACGGCTGATCCCTAGAAATGAAATTTGTGCGTTGAGTGACGCCACATATCCAGCACCCATGTCAATACCCTATTTATTTTTTACCAGTTTTTAAAACTGATTTGGAACAGCTGTATTGGCTACTTCATAATGGATATTCATTAAAATAATCATCCATGTTAAAGAAGGTGCTTATGGATTTTTACAAACCGCCGGCAGCAAATGATCATTTTCTACAGGTTCTGTTGTTCAAGAAACTTCAGAGTTTGGTTTAACTGTCTATAACATAGGTACAACAAGCAGGAATATATATATACATTAAGGAATTCTCCTTAAAAGATTTTTCAGAGTAGAAATTTGTAGCCTGGGGAAATTAACTGGTTTATTTTACTGCTTTTAATATTAGAACTCTTATTTCACTTTAAAATGCATTAAGAGAAACACATCCTTCCTTTCGCTGCTGTAATTAATGGAAACCAGGGATGAATTTGTTCCAAAATATATTTGGTAAACCTTTCTGTAACTAAACATTTAGGAGATGGGTTGCTTTTCTTATAGGTTTTTTTTTCTTATAGTTTTTTTTCTTATAGTTTTCTTATCTCACACCAGGATGACACGGATGTACAATCACCATCGAACACAATTTCTTCTAGTGGGATGTCAAAAATCCAACATTTGGTATCAACCCTGAAAAAATAAGTTAATGAAGAGGGTGGTTCAGATATAACCATAGACCATAAGGATGTCATCCCCTGTGAAGGATTGCACCGGTGGAAAAAAAAATTGCTCCTAAAGGCAGCGTATGATCGTGATTAGATCAGCAACTCCCCTCCTCACCCCCTATTTCAGGATTAGTCTTTAGAATTGAATTACTTTAACATTATTTTTTACATATTTAAAAGGTTTCCACGACAGAGTTGGAATTTCATACCGTACAGGTGTTGAACTGCATGTCGATGGAAAGGACTCTCTTTCTTTTTTTTTTACTGTTTTAAAAGCAGAGTGAATCTTGCTTGTGATAGGGAAAAAAAAGAAGCCATCAAGGCAGTTTGGAGGTTGCCAGGATAAATAATTATCAGTATTTTTGCTTCTCCACTTCTATGGGAGTATTTCAAGTGGGTTTCTTACGGGACACTTGGTAGCCTTATAGCGATGCTGCCATGGTATTTGAGGTGCTGGGTCGCCCAGGCTCTGATCCCAAACTGACGTGGGTGGTTGTGTGTATCTACAGGGGCTCTGAGACCCCAAATTGTCCTCCTCCATCCCCCCTGCCCTGCCTGCGGGAGAGGACTTGCCCATCCCGGCTCACGTCCCGCCGCAGGCTCACGGTGTACTTTGAGCTCCTGGTTGGAAAGGTGCAGGTTATTCAGTCTGTGCAGAAACTCAGTTCTTTCTAATTTTGAAAGAAAACCAAGCCTATTTAAAAAAAAATAAAAATTAGCTGCTCTGCAGCCTCGTGCTCAGCTGTGGCTGCAAGTGCCTCAAGAAGCAGTTGCCCGCTGCCAGCACGAGCATCTGTGCAGCTGCAAGGTGAAGTGGATCAGGGAATGGATCCAGCTGAACGCTAATCCCAGGGGAAAAAAGGGGGGAAAAAAAAAAAAAAAAGCTTATTTTCAGCTGGATCTGTTCCCCAACCTGGTTCTGCCTTCAGCCGCAGGAGACACGGGGAGAGGCTCGCGCGGGTGGGAAGGAGCGGCCGGGGCAGGGAGCGCAGGGCTGGTTTTATGGCAGCGCTGGCTTACGCCTTCTTACAAGCATTTGTCGGGCTACGACCTCGTGTTAATAGATTACTGTTTCGGTGCAGCAGAGGTTACAGCGCTGGGTTTGCACTCCCAGAACCATGACGTTGCATTTTGCGGGATCTGTGGGAGAAAAGACTCCAGTGGGGGTTCGATATTTTTTTTCTTTTAAATAAAGGGATGCGGTTGTGTTGGGGGGACAAGCGTGGGGTGGCGTGCCATTAATTCATCCTCCGCTGGCGTCGACTGCAGCGTTGTAAGACCGGCAAAACGCACGGGATGCTCTAATACAATATATAAAACCATTTAATTCAATAGTAAATTGATCATAATAGTAACGGCGGTTTTGTGATGTAACTACGGTCTCAGTGTCGTACTTTATTCACATTAAATTAAATATAGATTTTGACTGATTTTCACAAAGTCGCACAAATTTAGGAGCCGGCTGATATTTTTCATCATGTGTTGGTGTTATCCCTCCTTGGCAAATTTATTCCCGTGGAGAAAGAAAAGGAGTTCCATGCTGAGAACTCTTAAATTGAATCGATGATTAGAAGGAGGCGATACATATTACTTCTGCCCTACTACAGACACTGAATTCAGCAGCGGTGGGAAATTCTCAAATCCATTTCCCTTTGCAAACATGAGCAAAAAGATGCAAACGCACAGAAATTCTCTTTTGATAGTCTTGTTGGTTTGTTGTTTTTTTTTTTTTCCTCCCCTGCATGTGTGTGAAATCATTATGCAGAACGGTTGGGGTATTTTTTTTTCCCATTTTATTCATTTTATATTCTTAAGCAAGGCTGGAGAAAAGCCTCGCAGAGCGCGTACGCGCTTGTATACCCCTTCTATAAAACATCTTAATGTCATCGCCGCGTGAGCAGAATTGTTCTGCTGATAGAACACATGGCTGATGTTTAATCTTTCCAGGAAAAGTTTAATGAAAGGTTCTTGAATCAATCCATCTGGTTTAAAGTTTGAAGGGCAGTCGGAGGCACTAATTTGATGTACGTGCCAGGTGTTTCTAAATAAATAGTCGTGAGATAAAGACACGCAGAGCCCTTCCCGCTCCCTGCTCCTTATCTGCCGTGGGCTTCCTCAACCTTCACCTCCCATAAACGCCGGCTTGCCTCGATTGCCCGTGCTTTCGGCGTACTTTAGTGTCTTACTGGGGAACACACAGCACCCAACTCTAGTTGGCAGATGTCTATAAAACCCTGAAGGGTGTCGGAAAGGGAATAAGGAATGAGTATTCGCTAATTCTTACAACGCAAGGATGTATTGAATCACAACTAGGTATTGGGTTTGAGAAGAGGGAGTTTTTGCTCATAGGACAAAATTAAATTGTGCGACATCCTGCCACCAAAATGCTGCAGAGCCAAATTACATCCTGGGTTCAGCGGGGCTGAAATAAAGTCATGGGCTCCAGGTCCATCCGTGATTACTGCATGTGGCCGTCTAGAGACGGTCTCGTTTCAGGAAATCCTCGTAGAAGGACGCGAGAAGGGATATTTGCCATTTCTCAGAGTTTGCAAGCCCCGTTAGAACCAAGAGATGGGGCGAGGTGGACCAGAGCCAGCCCAGACAGCAGAGCTGACCTTGTCCTGCTTACACTGGCTGCCCCTGGGAAGATCATCCCGGTCCCAAAGCTCACGCAGGCTGGAGAGTCAAAGGAAATACCGGGGAAAGAGCTGAAGTGATTCACCCGAGTCCCTCGGCGGGTCAGGGAGAAGCTGGGTTTCAGCCGCGCCGGGCCAGCATCCTATCCACCAGAGCATCGTCTTTAGGTTTTATGCTAATTAGGAAGTTCCTGGTATAACTCTGAAGCGGTGCAGCTTCCTCCAAGGATTTAAGTGCCTGGAAGGCAAAAGTCGCATTTCATTGATGTGTCTTAAATCTCTCTGGTCACTGGAGATGTAGGAAGCGTGATGTCAGCTCGAGACCAGAGCGAGGGAAATACAGATAAGGCAGCGCCCATGGATTGCCGGACGTTTATACGGTGTCGGTACAGTACAAAGGGACCTGAGCTGTGGGAGCCTTGTACCTGCCGCTGGAATCGAAATAACCCCGAGGGACCAAACACGGGCTCCTGCAATGGACACGATCACCAGTGGGGACTGCCACCAGCTCTAACTGGGAATTTAAAGAAGGGAAGATGGGGAGGGTCTCTTGATCAGGGGTTGGAGTGATGGGACAAGGAGCTCGAAGCTGAAAGAGGGGAGATGGAGATGAGATATTGGGAAGAAATGTTTCCCTGTGCGGGGGGTGAGGCAGTGGCCCAGGTTGCCCAGAGAAGCTGTGGATGCCCCATCCCTGGAGGGGTTCAAGGCCAGGCTGGATGAGGCTTTGGGCAACCTGGGCTGGTGGGAGGTGTCCCTGCCCATGGCAGGGGGTGGCACTGGATGGGCTTTAAGGTCCCTTCCAACCCAAACCATCCCATGGTTCTACGATTCTACGATCTCAGAGGTCAGTCAGGCATTTGGGAGTGATTCCACCCATGCACGAGCAGCAAAGCTCCTGCACTCACCCCTCCTCTTCCCCACTTTGAAGGAACAGTTGCTTATGGGAAAACAAAAGCACTGTAGCCGAATCTCAGCCAATCCTGCCAAAAGCTGCTCGGTGCCAGATTGTATGCGTTGAAGCAAAGGAGATCTCCGCCCGAGAACAGTACTAGTTATAGCTGTGACAGCTAGAGATATGATTTTTTTTTTTAAACTGTAACAGTTGTACACTGGAAGTCCTACTGTGATATAATTATACCGGTGTAAACACGCCCCGTACCATCTTGCTTATTTTACTTTGCGAATTAGAACAAGCTGCACTGGTGTACGCATTTCTTCTAGCAAGCAAATTGTGTCCCCCACAAAGATTTTTGCTGCTTTAACAGAAATGGTATTAAAGCAACAGACCTTTGCAGTGAAGACGGGTCCTTAGTTTCTAAGTAAGCATTTTTACTTTTTTTTGTTGGCAATAAATACGCCGTAGGAATCCAGTCCTTTAAAGAGAAAGATGAAAGGCACAGCAAATCTGGTCTCTTATGTTCCTGTTTCCTGATCAGACTTCAGAAAAGGGCAGCCAGAGAAATGCCTTTGACCTTTGCTGTGAAATCCCCAGGAAATCCCGATGCCCAGGATCTGTGGTCAGGGAAAAAAATCTCCCAAAAGCCAGGAGACAGGATGGATGCTCCTGTTTGCTCCAGCATCTCTGCAGAGGTGCGTGATGCAATCAACTTTCTCCTGGGTCCTGCGTTTTCGTACATGCGCTCTTCTGCTGTGGTTTTAGGCAGGTTCCAGTAAGAGACATTTCTCATCCTTCTCCACATCCCATTCTGACAAGCACTATGTGTTCAGTGGGGATGGACGCACGGAGCCAGCTTCCAAGCAGTGCTTTTCCCTTAACAGCACTATCTGCGAAAGGTTATCGAGGATGCCCAGAACGTCAGCATGGTCACAGCCTTGGTGGACTTCCAGATTTCAGGGGACACGTTGTTAAGGGAAAACCAGCAAGTTTCTCCCCCTGCTCGTGTCTGGATCCTCATTCCAGGCGAGCAAAGCTGGACCCGGGGAAGGCACCGGATGTAAATCTTTGCCACGTGGAGGGGGTGGGAAAGACGTAGAGCGGAGGGGCTGGCACGACAGCTCCTTCTCTGCCATTCCCTTCCATACCTGCTCCACCCTCTTGGCCAACAGGTTTTTCATGGATTCGCTGTACTAGCAATTGATACAGGGTGTGCTGAGCGGCTCCCTGGCTTACACGTCGTCCAACACATTGGCAATACAAGAATGAGACTGAGTTTCAGAGAGCCTTGCGAGACTCAGGACACCCCAAAGTGACTTTTTTAGTTAATAGCACCAAGATAATGTGTCATGGGTACCAAATGAGTATACAGATGTGGTCTGGTTGGGGACCTTTCCTTGTCTGGGACACATCTTTCTTTTCATCTGGCGTACTTGTATGGGCTCTGCTACAAACCCTTTGCATCTCAAAGGTTTTAGGACCTACGATGAAGAACCCTGGAAGATGCGGTAGTACTCCGGTGGGTAAATTGATGGGAAGAGCCTTCAGCACCTGAGCTGTACTGGTTCTGAGCAGCATCAGCAAAGGGGAGTTTTAAAAAGCCTGAGTGCAACGACACGGTTCCATATAAACTTTTTTCTATGCCCCTGAGAAGTATATTGGATATTGATACTGAGCCAAGAAGAAAGAAAATTGCTCGTTACTGGAATTAACCCATCCTCCCTTTATGCATTATCAACTAAGAGAGCGGCTCGCGTGAATAACTCAGTCTGTGGACTCGACAAAAATCCTGGGAAATTGTTTCGGATAGAGCCTAGGTTTTGTTTAAACAAATAAACAGAAAGTACAAAAAAAGGAAAGAACGACTCTGAGCCGATCCAGAAGGGTTTGTGTCGTGCAAACTGGCATTTGCATTCGTTCTCTGCAGGTTTTTTCTTTAATTTAGATAAATATCTATTTAATTTAGATAAACATCTAAATTTAGATAAATATCTGCAAATCCTATTTGCAAAACAAAAAGAGGCACTTCATGTAGAAAATATCAAACTGGAAAACTGCGAAACTTGGTCATTTGGGGCTTTTCTTCTACATGAGGCTATTTCCTGAAATCCTGATGAATTTGCAAATAGTTTCAGCTGTCCCAAAATTACACTTTTCAGTAAACAGCTACTTGTCTGATGAAAATCACTCAGCTGTTACAAGGCCTTGGCTGGCTCTGGCTGTTACATTTCCAATGGGATTTTTCCCCAAAAGGAGCAGGGGAAGTTTAGAGATGGATCATTCCCTCCATCCTGTTGCAACTTCTGCAGCTTCGGCTCTTCCCCGGCTGCAGGCTGGGGACGTGAAGAGGGATGACAGCGACTGGCGGTGCCAAAAAAAAGCCAAAAGGTAGCGTGTGGAGTCTAAAGGAGATAAGAAGTGGAGAGGATGGATGGAGGACCCACGGTGGAAGGCGAGGAGGGTTCAAGAGGCTGGGGAGCGGTGGAGGACCTCTATGAGAAGAGCAGCATCCTGGCAGCTCCTGTCCGCGAGCTATCAAATAGAAATGTTATCTAGCGAGGGGGGCCAGGGGAAAGAAAAGGCTCGAAAATCCAGTTTGACACATGTTGTGTTTTGAGTAAATATTATTTTAGCTATCTAAAGTATTCAAACTAATCACAGCAGTTTCCTTTAATGCCTGCCATTGCAGACACAAGGTTTATTTACTGTAATGTAATACATCTTGAGGGAGCGGCGTATGCAGATATTAGCAATTAACTCATTAATCTAAAAATCACAATTCTTGCAATTAATAGAGCACTGCACAGTCACTCTAATTACAAACTCTGCACAAAAGGCCAGTCTCACAGGGAACATGCAGCCTCCTAATTAGCCAAGATTTCAAAGGCAGACAGAAAATTGAGATGTTGAGGGTCAGGGAGGGGAAAAATGTGAATACCCCGCGCTGTGAGCTTATCTGCCAGCCGAGTGACAAGCAACACAGAAAGAGTTTACTCGGGCCAAGTCCGGGGGTCAGCGCTGATGTACCCAGCGAAGGCGTGACATCGTCTGCCGCCAGCGGTGCGACATATTTTGGGGGGAGGCACCACCAAGAGTGGCTTGTGCAGAGGTGGGTTCCCGTAGCTCCTCTAACCAGGGAGTTCCCAAACTTTTGCACGGCTGTGCTCAAGGGAGGCACTGCCATGGGATGCATCCGTATCTGCTAGGAGACCCACGGCCACCTCTGGGGCTCTGGGATGGGATGCAGCCCCTCGGGATGCTGGCTAGAGGTACGGCATTTTCTCCCCGAGCCCTGCGAGATGCCAAGTCGCCTGGCTCCGCTCCAGCGAAGCACTTCTATACGCATTTAACTTTAAGCACAGGAGCAATCCTGCTGATTTCATTAGGGCTACTCGCACGCTTAAGGACTTGGCTGGGTTGGAAAAAGAGTGCTCAGCACAAAGCAGGACCATGGGCATGACCTTGCCAAGGCTTTCAGCATCTCCATTTTTCTAGCTATCGATGGAAGCAATAAGACCCACTTCCCTGCGTGTCCCCGCGCCAGCCGGCGCAGTGGCAGAGCCCCACAGCTGACACCAGTGGAGTTACCCACTTGCCTCCTCTGCTTGGTGAGACGCGAGCCCTGGCCGCTGGCGTGCTTGGTGGTCGGGTGTTCAAATCCCAGCAGGAGTGTCGGCCCCCGGGCATCGCAGGCACGGCTGCTGGGGCTCCAGACAGCATCCCGGGAGATGCTGTGGGAAGCGTTTCCTCGCCCAGGCCTCCACCCAGATGCTATTGTAATCTTTATCTTCGAGCAAGAGACAGAGAGTCTGCCAGCATGCGGCTGGTGTTGCTAGAAACCGTTATCATGAGCTGACTTGCAGTGGAAAAAGGCTGCGTGAGACAATGCCTGTTTGACTTACAAAGTAGAAACACGATTGCAGCACCGATCCTCTTCCCTTATATTGTGGCCCTGTGCTACAGCCTCCCGAGGAGTTTAGAAGCTTATGGTTTGAGAGAGTGTTTTTTTCATCACAGTTTACTGATCATGTCCCAGAAATAAATTCCTGTATCAGTAGCAATTTTTTTAGGGTGTACCAATTTTTTTAGGGGGCTTCTTCCGTTATCCTCGCTTGCTGAAAGGATCTTTTCAGCTCAGGGAAAATGATCCCTGGGGGAGCACCTCCTCATCCAGGAGCTCTGGAGGAAATCACCAGTGGCATGTGCTGGCCCCTGTAATGAAGGAGGAAACATCTCTGTGGGTGGTGGAGGGGACAGAGTGGAGAATCAAAGCCACCCAGTGTTTCTTTAAGGTCCCTTCCAACCCAAACCTTTCCATGATTCTGTGATTCTATGATTAAGAATGAACTAGAAAAATCCTGAGAATGAAACATGAGGAATAACAGCTCCATTGGGGTCCCTAAACCCCAAAGTGGTGCTCACAGCTTTTTGGCATTTACTGGGCAATGCTGGTGCTGCTGTGGGGTAGGGGCTGGGCACCAGGGTCGTCTCTAGAGTGCACTCGAAGGGTGGTTAGGAAAGTGGTAAAGGTGAGAAGAAATGTTCATTTCTCTGGAAAGGTAGAGAAAAAGCTTAAGAAAAAAAAGTTTTGTTAAAATTACTGTCTCTGGATTGTTGTTTGCTGGGAGCAGAGTATGGGATGCTGATGTATTTTTTAATAACAAAGATTGCCGGACGTGGGAATAAACAGGAGTTATTAATACACTTCTTGTAAGGATGACCCGATGCGAGTCGTGCCCGGGGTGAAGCAGCACAGCTCTCCGGGGCTCTTGTCTCGTCTCTGCCCTTTCCCTCCCTGGCTTGAGCTCTTTGTGCCCGACCTGTCTGTGCTGCAGCCGGGGCACTCAGACCCGACCTGCGGCCAGGGCTGTTGAGAAACGTTGATTAATTAACGGTTGTAAAGCATTGCTGGGGCAAAGAAAGGCACAACGGATATAAAAAGTACTGGGAAGGAGTCGCAACAATGTGATGTTTGTATACAGATAAACTAAGTTATGTTTTCTGTCTCAAAGTTTCTTTTTTTTTTTCTTCTCGCACATGAAATCGTTATTGTAGAGTGTTTTGTTGCAACCTAAAGACAGATATTCAATGGGCAAGGAAATCAGAGTCAATCTTAAACCCTCTCCATTGCTGTCACGTAATTAAACTTCATGTTTTACCAAGATTATCTCCCCAAATGAATTATGAGAATAATACGGTTTCAATACCGTTCGTTCAGTAATTAATCTTTGTGGGGAAGAAGCCGTGCACATTTCAAGTGCTAGTAAAGTATATGTAAAATATTCATCAGTGTTGAACTAACAACAGACCGCTGGATGCCATCCAGGACAGATGAAATGGGACCACTTGCGTGCACCTTCTCAAAAAGCAGGAATTTTATCCAGACATTCCGAAACTCCTAGGAAAGCCAGTAAGTTACAGACACGCTGGGGGAAATCATGCTCCGATTTAAGAATACCAGGATTGCGCTGTGCATTGTAGAAAAGAAATGAAGAAGAATAAAATGTAAAATATCGTTTAAAGTTCGAGTGGAGCAGTCTGTCTTGGGAGACAAAAAAGATGATAAAAAAAGAATTGGTAAGTCCAAGCTGGCAGTTATTAGAATAGCAAAAACATAGTGCTTATGTACATAATGGTTTAACTTAGATTAAAAACCATAACTTATCTGAAAACACCCCGTTCACTACTTCGGAGGTTAAATATGGTTCTCAGCAGCTCTCACAATTAAATTGTTTTTCCCTCGCTTCAATAAAGTATATTAAAAATCATTTCCTGAAAAGCAACAAAAGATCATTATTTCGTTTGCAAGCTGACACCGTGTTATTCCTTTAAAAGGAAAACATGTGCGGCAGCGGCGCTTGCACGCCCTGAGCCGAGACGCAGAAAGCAAACAG
>WKFP01014989.1:80511-146453 GCA_011057875.1 Pterocles orientalis | reverse complement strand
AGTGCCACCCCCTGCCATGGGCAGGGACACCTCCCACTAGCCCAGGTTGCCCAAAGCCTCATCCAGCCTGGCCTTGAACCCCTCCAGGGATGGGGCATCCACAGCTTCTCTGGGCAACCTGGGCCACTGCCTCACCCCCCACACAGGGAAACATTTCTTCCCAATATCTCATCTAAATTTACCCTCCTTCAGCTCAGGTGTTTTGTTGAAGCGGGTGCACAACATCTGCCGGGGTGTGCGGTGATGGAGGTAGAGCCTCAAAGCCCCGACAGCTGAGCAGGGGTGGTTGCTCCGAGGCACTAATCCCCTGTAAGCTGACGGTCCAGAGAGGAGCTTGTTCCAGTTCTGTGCATTTTGCCAGTGGATGTTTTCGAAGCCTTGCATTGTTTATACAGTAGATTGTATTTGTACATGGCTGATGGGAAGGTCTGAGATTTACAGTCACATCTTCCTTCTGGCTATTTTCTTTGGGTATGGAATAGTATTTATAAAAAAATCATCCTAGGATAAGAATAACTACAATATGCAATCCCAAAATGACTAGCAGGCTCCTCTGCCCGCTAGGACAGCAGCTATAAATGTACAATCAGATAGAATACTCATGTTCAAAAGTAGGAAATTGGCAGGGCTTGTCTCCCGCAGGAGGCTGGGTTGCCACGCTCTGCAATTCATCGTGTTGCCCTCCCCATCTTTGCCACCTGGCTTTCCCCATCCATGGGATTTCTGTCAGATTTTCACCGTAGGGAAAGGTAATGCTTCAGTAGCAGACAAGGTGTCACGGGCAAACCAAACAGCAAACCAACAGCAGTATAGAAATACAGACTGTGGGAGCTGCGCTGATGGGGAGCAGTGATGGGAACTGGCAAAACCACCAGTAGCTTCCCAAAGACGTGCTCTGAAGGTGCCGTGAAGTACCGTAAAGGGGACCTACAAGAAAGATAGGGAGGCATTCTTTATCAAGGAGTACAGTGATAGGATGAGGGGGAACATTTTTAAGATGGAAGAGGGGAGATTGAGATTAGAGTTCGGGAAGAAATGTTTCCCTGTGCCGGGGGTGAGGCAGTGGCCCAGGTTGCCCAGAGAAGCTGTGGATGCCCCATCCCTGGAGGGGTTCAAGGCCAGGCTGGGTGAGGCTTTGGGCAACCTGGGCTAGTGGGAGATGATGGTCTTGAAGGTCCCTTCCAACCCAAACCATCCTGTGATTCTGTGATTCTACCTCCATGGGCTACATCAGTGCAAGCTGCTGTGAACCACTCAAGTTATTTCCTCCCTAATGGCAGAATGAGATCCATATCGCCACTCAGCAGCATTCGAAGTCTATATCACATGGACAAATTCCTTCTGCTGTTGTTGGAGGGACCCTTCAGGGGAAGGAAGGAGAGCTCCCTCTGTTCGGCAGCAGCTGTCTGTCTCTCCGTAACTCAACTTCTGCTCCATGGAGGACGGGAGCAAAGAGACACCAACCCTTCTCGTTTCATTGCCCTGCGCTGGGAGCTGGGTGGCTCCGTCACGGAGGTGGCGAGGTTAAAAAAAAGATGGGGAGAAGTGGGAAAATTCCTCCAGACCTCATTGTGGATGTAAAAGGCCCTCGAGGGATTAACATATGAAGATGGAAACTGTCATCTATTTCTGGAAATGTTTTCCTCTCAGGGACTAACTACAAGGCTATTAATCAGCATAACAAGAAGAGGAAGAGACTCTCAAAGATCAATTGCTCCTCGCTGGAGAAGTAGTTCAAAATAATTGTGTATGTGTTGGGGCTCTTTTTGGTGTAATTGAATGGTACCAAAAGAGTCAAGTATATTTAAGGGATAATCTCTCCTGCGCTGTAGTGAACAAAGCAATAAACGCCCATTGAGATTGATTAATCACCGAGGAGGTGCCAAGGAGTTTAATCCATCCCAGAAGTCTTTTCCGACAAGGATCCTGCAAAGCGTTGGGGATTATTATTATTATGCAAGGAACTATCAGAAAATAAAAATTTCCATCTCTTTGAAATACCGAAATATTATGCTTCTGCCCCCACCTGCAGGAAACCTCCACCCCAGAGGTCTGGACAAGGATCTACTGGTAAAACCGACTGTGGACAGGAAAGGATCAGGCAGCGTAACGCCTAGAAAACTGTCTCCTTCCTTGTTTTCCCCTTAGATAAAGAGGGGGAAAGCATGGAAAAAAGAGTCTTCTGATTAAAAAAAAAAAAAAGCTTCAACAGATAGACCTTTTGGTTTGTAAAAACAAAGCCTGTCCCCTTCCCTCCCGAGCAAACCCAGCCTCCCTCGCCGCCCAAAGCGAAAGTCTTTGTAATGTCCCACTGACCTGGAACACGTGGGACCAGACCTCCACCTTTATCTACAGAAAATGCAAAGCAGGGCAACAAAACGGAGCGAAAGAGAAAAAAGATGTACGACATGTGTCGACAGAGAAAACCAAGAGAGCGTCATTGCCTTTCGAGTACTGAGCAAGAGAGGGCTGAGTCCAGCCCATCATCCTTGTGATGGGAAAACTGCATTTTTCTGCTGAGAAGCCCTGAACCATCTCTGGCATCACCAAATCGGTGGGGAATGGATGGTGGCAGAGCAGTGGGATGGAGCCGCAGGCTCCTGCCCTCACCCCAAAGGCAGTTCTTCACCTGGGCAGCGATGCTGTACACACCTGCCAGGAGGGAGTACACAGAGCCAGGAGAGAAAAGTGGTCTGGATTTGAATAGCAACCACATCGGGAGGATTAATAAAGGCAGCATGGTCACCAAGGAGATTTTCATCTTATTCTTATGCAAAAAAAAGAGTGCAAACATGATGGGTCCATAGAAAGCCTGGCTAGTGCTTCACAGGGTAGGCAAGAAACTTCGCAAATCTCTGCGTCCAGCCTCCATACAGGAGCATCTCGTAGTCGCTTCCACAGATTTTTCTCTTTTTGCCTCTAAGCAATGCTGGGTACAGAAGAAAAACACTTTAAATATCCCAGCTGACAAATCAAATGCAAACACAAGAACAATCATTTGCTTCATCTTCCTAACCTGGAGACAGGATTCCTACCATGAAAGAGCACGAAACAACAAACACCTGATTTGCTTGCAAGGCCCTTTTGCAAGAGAGAGGACGTGCCCTTTCATCTGCCGCGTCTTCTCTCTGATGTACAAATCCCTGGCGCTCTTGTGCGCGATGCAATTTCCAGGGCAAAGCCCACTTTGGCTTGTGATAAAAAAAAAAACCAAAAAAAACAAATGCACCCGAACTGATATCAGGAGGGGCTGCAGGTGTTTTTATCCCTGTACATCCATCGGCTCCGTGGTTTCCAGCCTTTCTGGACCCCAGTCGCTCGCTTCTGGAATAAGCTGGTGGCTCAGGGAGGGGTCAGGGTCATGCAGGCGGGGTGGGCACAGAAAGAAAAGGTCAAAAGGAACCAATTCAACCCATTTTGAGCTATAAATTCCAACGAGAGGCAAACCCTATGGCCCCGGTTCAGGAAAGTATCGGTCAGCAGGAAAGCCGTTGAGGATGTGTGGGCGGGCGTCTTTCCTGGTGCAGGGTCTAACGTTGCTCTGAAGGGACGATTGGCTGGACATTGCCACACGGTGGGTAAGCAAAATCCTTCTCTGGAGAGAGTATCACACACTATGCTGACTGTTTTCAAAAGGCTTTCTGCTCGGTATTTTACTATTTTATGCTCTTTTCTTCATTTGGTCTTCAAAACCAAAAAATAAATCCTATTAATTTTGCTCACACGGACTTTTTTTAAACAATAGGAGCAGTTGTATTAAGTCTGCCAAAGCTACTTCTAATAAAATTGGGATTTCTGATGGAAACTTAAGACAAAAGCAAGACCTTAAGTCATCTTTCTCCTTGCCTCCATGCATCTCACTATCACGAGAACCCAAGCTGTGGCTGGTGGGTTGGGTTTTTTTTTCATTCCATCACTCTCATGAATATAAAATTACAAAAGTAATTACCCACACACTGCAGGAAAAACCTTCAGCTTCTGGATCATGTATATCTGCTCAACGGTGACCACAATCAAAAGGAAGAACGTGTGGTCTACCAGCAGACTAATTACCAAATACAAACTGTCAATGCATTAACTGCAGAGCTCATGGCTGTGATGCACTGACGCAAACTTCTCCACTGGACCTACACGGAGAGTTTCCTCAGCATCTCCCTGGCTGCCCCTCAATCCCATCCCACCCAGGGGCACAGCCAGGAACTGGATTCCCATTTAATTTGGGAACACCCAGTGGATGCAGTAATCTATCCCTAAATTATATTTTGGGAAGGATTTTCTTCTGCCTTCCAGATTCAGCTCAAAATTCCACTAACTTCTAATGAGCTTTATGATAAATGGTAGCTCCAAAGAAATCTTTATGACTTCCCATAAAAATCTGCATGTGAAAGCATACGCTGCTCCTTACTGAGATGTAAAGTTGCTCTATCGAGGTCCAAAGGCAAGGCTATAAACACGGGCTAGCTGTGGCCATCACTGGGTTCAAACCCACGAAGGGCGGTGTGCTGGGAACGCATTTTCACTGACACCGTGCAAAACGAAATGAAAGACATAATTAGCACGAAAGCACCTCGGGGCTTGACTGTTGGCCATTCCATTCAGCAGGATTTTCGCCATCAGCTTTAAAAAGTGCAGAGTAAGACCCCAAAGGAGAGCCAACGCCTCCTCTTAGCTCGGGGGCTGCTCTGCAGGGGCTGCTACACGTGCGTAGACGTTGCTCGCACAGGATGTGGCGAGAGTGTTTTCTGGTTAAGGAACTGGATGGGACCCAAGAGATCTCATTGCAGGTTTTATTTCTGCCATTGGCTTCCTGTGCGACCCTGGGAAAGTCACTTAACTGTGGGTGTCTTTCCCCACTCATAGTCCACCACCACTTTGTTTTTGGTCCCCAACTGGACTCCCAGCAAGGCAGGAGGGAGGATGTCTTGCTCAGAGTTTCCCCTACAATTTGCACAATGCGGCCCCGGTGGTGCCTGGCCCCTAATTATTATGAACAATAAAATTTAGTATGAGAAAAGTCTGAAAATTGCTCTTTAGCATTACTCGCATGTAATACACAGGTTTAAAATAAAATTCATATTCTCTTCACCTTCTCCTGAACAGTAGCTGGTATTTGATACCAAGAGATTTTTCCTTTTAAATTAATCAGAAGTCGTCAAGTTCTAGGTAGAGCATCTGGGTTTTTTCTTTTTTTTTTTTTTTTTTTTTGGGGCTAACTTCAGAATTAATACCAGTGAGTTTGAAAAGGGTATACATTTTTCATTATGTCAGATGAAAAGAACATCTTTCCTATTTGTATGATAGTGCAATAAAAGACATCACCAGTGACTTCAGCTCCTGGGTAATTTTTTACTTGTCTATCTGGTTCATTTTTCTTTGATCAAACAAAGACTAAAAATACTGTGGCATTTTACTACTTCAAAACTCAGACATACATGGACTTTATCTTTCCGAGGGAATATTGGAAGCTACGGTATGTTTGAATTGCCTGAACTCTGCGGTTTTTGGATAAGGACCAATTTCACCAAGCGGAACACAGCTGCAGCTGCTGCCACCAGCCAGCACACACCGGAGGTTGAATCAAGCAATGATGGGCTGGGGGGAGTTGCAACATCCTAGTCTTACTGCCCTGCTATTTGAAAGTAATCTTACTTTATTTTTTTTTCCCACAACAGGAGAAAAATTACAATGTCAGAAGCAGATTGGGCTCCTTGGTTGCTTCGCTGTCCCCTCCAGTTGCCCAACCCTAATTCATTCTTCCCCCATGTGCCTGCCTGCCTTTGTCTCCGGCTTTCTACCTTCTTGCTTTCCTTATCTTCAAGCACTTCCCCTAATCCCACTCGCTTCTCTGTCATTCTTATTTATTTTCCTCCTTTGTCTCCAAAATCAATGGCAAAGTTCTTAACTCTTGCTGCCTGAACTTCCTTTCCTTTATCTCGCTTCCTCTCCTTTCTGCAGCTTTCCCTTCCTACTTCTCCTCTCTCTGCTGCACATTCATTCAGTGTTTTCTGCAATGACTCCTCATCTTTTCTTCCCTTCTCTGTCTCTACCTTTCCCGTAGCTCCCCTGGCTCCAGCGCCTTTCCCAGCTCGCAGGGATCTCCAGCCCTCCACTTGTCCCCTCCATTGAGGCTGCGGCTCAATGACAGCCCACGTCCTGAAGCTCTTTTGCTCCACAACATAAAACCATAGAACCACAGACTGGTTTGGGTTGGAAGGGACATTAAAGCCCATCCAGTGCCACCCCCTGCCATGGGCAGGGACACCCTCCACTAGCCCAGGTTGCCCAAAGCCTCATCCAGCCTGGCCTTGAACCCCTCCAGGGATGGGGCATCCACAGCTTCTCTGGGCAACCTGGGCCACTGTCTCACCCCCACACAGGAAAACATTTCTCCCTATATCTCATCTCAATCTCCCCTCTTTCAGCTTAAACCCACTACCCCTCATCCTATCCCTCCAGCCCCTGATTCAGAGCCCCCCCATCTCTCCTGTAGCCCCCTTTCAGCACTGGAAGGTGCTGGAAGGTCTCCCCAGAGCCTTCTCTTCTCCAGGCTGCACACCCCCAACTATCTCAGCCTGTCCTCGCACGGGAGCTGCTCCAGCCTCGGACCATCTCCGGGGCTCCTCTGGCCCCACTCCAGCAGCTCCGTGTCTGTCCTGTGCTGAGGACCCCAGAGCTGAGTGCAGCCCTGCAGGGGGGGTCTCACAGGAGTGGAGCAGAGGGGGACAATCCCTTCTCTCCACCTGCTGGTCAGACTTCTTCTGATACAGGTTGAGGACGTCTTCCTTCCATCTTCCTTTCCCTCTGCCTCTCCAGACCGCTCCAGCCCCTCCACAGCTTTCCCATCGGTCACTCCATGAGCATCACCACCCACACCTCTGCTCCCAGCTGTGTGCCCACATCTGGACCTGCCCTTTCACAACACTTTTGCCTTAATCCGCAACTTTTTCCATCCTCTCTTTACAACCACCTTGTTTTCCATGATGAACCTTTCCCTTCTCACGAAGCCTTCCCTGCAGCCCATCCTCCTTCTTCTCGCCATTAATAATCCCTGCTCCCTCCCTCATCTAAACTGCTCTCTGCCTCTTGCCTTTTTTAGACTCTAAGTGCTTTGGGACAGGGAACATGGATCATCTCTGTTTATAAAGTGACTGGTAAATTTTGTGACGCTGTATAAATATTTCCTTATTAATTACAGTCTCCAGCATGAGGCTTTTCTTCAAAAAAGGTTTGTAGAAAGGAAATACATCTTTTGGCAGCATCTCATCGAGTATGGTGACCTCACTTTAGAATTTCCCTCCCAGCACAGGAAAGCGCATACCACAGCGATCGCTATCGTTGCGGCAGACACGCAGACCTTCTTCCGCACGTGGAAGATAAAGACCTATCTGTTAACCTCCTGTTTGTCTCCACATCATCGCAGACCGGTTAACGCGATAACGTTCTAAGTGAGGGTGACATTTCCTACACCTCAGCTCCTACAATTAGATCTGAGTGTCAGAGAACATCATGTCGGTGCAGGTAGGGAGAAGGGAGGCATTAATCTTCCCCAGCGGCACCGCTGCTGACCGTTTGTCAGCGCTGGCGTTAACGTTTCACTTCATTCATTCACTTGACACATTGAGACTTTCTCCGGTGCTCAAACCCTCCTTGTCAGTGGGTACCGGGCTGAGGAGCTCGTCTCGGGGATGTATCCTCATCTGGCCAACAACTTGCGTAGTTCTCACCCACGTGGTTCATTACGGTGCTACCGAGCTTGAGAAAAATCTCTTTTGGGGTGACAAGGTGTCTTTGGACTCTCATATAACCAAAACACGTTTTCTGCTTTGAGTATCCAGGAAAAGTGTGCCCGGCCCGTACTCCTGCTTTTTATATATCTCAGCTGGCTCTGCATTTATTTTTTGATCTACTTTTTGGCAACTTTTATGGTCTCAAAAGCTATTGTCGTTTTCTTTGTCTCACCTGGGATGAGCACCGCTGCGGATGGACCCCAGTGTTGCTGCCGCCCCAGCTGAGCTGGCCAGCATGGGTGACACAGCGTGGATTTACCATGGGCGATACGGAGAGCAAAGAGATTGAATAGAACGGAAAAGCCGGGGAGGAAATGGATGCTCTTGCCAAAAATGCCAAAATAAATAAATCCTGCCACAGGCGGTACAGCCTGGTCTCGCTATTGCCCAGGCTCTTCTTTCAAACTTTCCCACTGTTCCCTATTTGTCTGTACACCCATGCAGATATAGTGATACCGATGTCTTTACGCTCCCATCTTTACAATTACATTTTTTGTAGGGAAGTAGAAAAAAAACTTTTTCTTTTTTATCATGATAACTGTTCCTACGTTAGGAATTGTACCAGTTAGAATGGTACCAAGTATCTAAATACATTCCACAAACTGCCTTACCCAAAGAGATGCACGTGAAACGTGTAGGGTCCTCGCTACGGTACTTCGTCTGCTCTCTCATAAATGAGTCTTAATGAAATATTGACTTAGTGCTGGCGCTGTTTCAAGAGATTGCTTGCACCTTACCCTACCCAGTGTAATATCAAATGCCTAATCAAAGCATAAATCATCACAAATAAACAAACAAACAAACACGTTTGATTGCTTTGCACCACGAGAGTTTAACGAGGCTCTCCCAGCCGGGATCCTAGAGGTGAGGTAAGCCCAAATTGACAGCTGCTCAGCTGGAAACTGTAATGATCGGGACCCAGCGTGAAAAAAGTACACATGAAACAGAGATTTTAAAGAGCCGCCGATGCTTCAGTAAAAACTCTTCTGTTGGAGTGATTGTTCATTCTGAATAGCTCTTGAGCCCATCAATAGCTGCGCCTTAGTGCAGAAGAAATGCAGATATTAATTTGACCCCCGCGTTTTATTCGCCTCCTTTTACAAATTTCCTCCAGAAGACACATGAATAATGAAACAGCGATAGAAAATGATGCAAAAGTCAAACGCAAAGCCGTCCGAGAGCTGCGGAAGCTCTCACGGTGCCAAATGACTCTGTGGCAAAACAGCAGATCAAATTCAATTCTGATAAGCTCAAAGGGAAAAAAACCCAACCTTCACTCCGGATACTGACTGATGAGCTCTTCTCCAGCTATTACCACTCAGAAAAGAGATCTGAGAGCCACTGCTGATAGTTTGAAGAAACATCAGTCAAAGCTCATAGGCAGCCAAAAAGGCAACTAGAATATTATAGGCATGTGTGCGGGAAAAAAGCTCATTTAATTCTTCTAGCTGTATAAGTTGGTGTAATAAAAGGTGTTACGTCTATGAACTCTGTTTCATCTGTATCCTTAGACCATCCCAACTGCAGCAAAATACCAAACCAGACAACATCATTATGCCACTAGCTAAATCCACGTGTGCTCACCTCTCGAATATTGCGTGCAGTTCTCCTGTATCCCCCTCCGCTTAGAAAAAAACATGATTGAAGGAGGAATAGGATAAAAGATCTCTACTACCCTGAGTGGCACGGAGGGGAGTAATGGGAACGATTATGAATTGCTTAATTTAAGAATAAGTGAATTCCAAATGAAACTTTTGAGCAGTAGGTAAAGCAAATTCCAGGAACCCCTATTTTTAATGTTTTTAAGGTAAAACCTACTTATATGGTGGAATCCATTTGCCTCGGTGTGTCAATGCTATGAAAAAATAATGGGTTTTAAAAGGATTAGACATTTACGTAGGAAAGGCCCAAAGGATGGATTGCACCTCCTTCTTCCTCTTTTTACTCATTTTCTTGTGGTTCTTACCCAGTTGTGGTGCAGCTTCAGTGACTCCCGTCTAGTTACACTGCATTGAGCTGTAACGACCTGTTCCTCCTTCTGCGGTCTCACACCGTCAATGTCCACACGTGCCGATCACTCCGTGCTCTTTAATTAATGCACAGCTTCTCCTTTGTGTAGCTTCCTGCTGGTCACTAGAAGAAGACAATCAAATATGAAGAATGTATCATAATACGGCCTTAGCATGCCTTTCGTTTCTTACAAGGAGAAGGCACAGAAAGTATAGATGATGAGCCATTTGGTGTCACAGTGTTTTATTTAAACCATCTCCTCCTGCCAGGTGATCGCAGTGTCACAGGATCATCAGAAGAATGCTTACTTGCTGTCACTGAATCACAGGATGGTTTGGGTTGGAAGGAACCTCAAAAATCATCAAGTTCCACCCCCTGCCATGGGCAGGGACACCTCCCACTGGCCCAGGTTGCCCAAAGCCTCATCCAGCCTGGCCTTGAACCCCTCCAGGGATGGGGCATCCACAGCTTCTCTGGGCAACCTGGGCCACAGCCTCACCCCCCGCACAGGGAAAAACTTCCTCCTAACACCCAGTCTAAATCTCCCCTCTTTCATCTTAAAACCCTTGTCTTCTTTACAAAAACCTAGTTTTGCCATAATTACGAGGACTAAGCTACCACCTGGAACCATCACCAGCAGGCAAATATTTATCTATTTGTATTTATTAGCTACCCCCACAGCAAAGCTTTGCCCCATTTGTTAAGTCTCATCCATCTGTTAAGCCTTGAGCGATTGGAAGCCGTTTGTAGCTGGAAGTGCTGGAGCCAGGGACCTCGCCGTGTCGATGCTCGCTGGTTAGCAACGGCGTTACTTAAAGCAAATCTCTGCCTGGGCAGCTGTTGTAATTTTAGACGAGAAAGAGCGACGGCAGAACACGGGAAGCACTGTCCTTGCGTTCAGCCTCTCCACAGCTGCTGCCCTTAGCGGTACGGTTATGTTTAAGGTTTTTTTGCACAGTGTGGAATAAGCAGCTTTAAGTCATCTGCACGCAACCACAAACAGGGGGTGTTAAAATCAGGATTAGGACTGGGGTCTTCTTGGCTTCACTCCTGCGCTGACTTAGTCCAGAGGAAAAGAAATGCTGGCTTTGACCTAGGATTGAGTCCAGTGTCCTGGAGCACGAGATTAGAAATCTCTTCCAAAATGATTCCTCACTAGTCTTCAAAGTCATCCTGAGTATTTTCATAGCCGTGGGTCCCTGTGGCCGCTCAGTTCAGAGGGCACACACACACTGGCCATGCCTCCCTCCCCTCCCTGGAGAAGATTTTCCTCCTTTGGGGCTACCCCGCACAATTCCTTGTTCCTGCCCGTGGGAGTTGTGTGCGTGTGTAGGAAGAGGATTTGGCTGCGGAACAGTATTTTAACGACTATATTTACCATATTGTATTATGACATTTACAATATTTCCCCCAAAGCTCTTCTCAGATTGAAGAGAAGCGACTATCTGCATGATGCCGGCCCTTTTTCCCTGCTGATTGACAGGGAAATTAAATCAGTTCATTGCTTGGGTGTTGTACGCAGCTAATTCTGCTCAGCATGGTTGAGCAATAGCTTATTCTACGAGACACCCCATCGACTTCCCCGGAGCCTCTTACGGCGAGGGAGGGCTCATCCTGAACGAGGTTGGGGGGACCCATCTCTGCATTTGAACCAAGATCTTTGTCACCAGGGAAGAGTTAAGGGGCTGGGATTTTGTTTCGTTTTGGGGAAGGTTTGTGCGTTTCTCTGGGTGAGTTCATTCATTTGAATGTAGTCCCTGTCATGCTGGATCGGAATAATATTTCCAGCAAAATCTGTTTCATTTGATGTTAATTATTTAATACAAATTCAGTTATGATGCCGTGCCCCAGTAGTACACAAACTGCTCAGCCATAAACAGATGAAAGACTTCTTCAGGGGCAAACCCCGAATGTCTGGAGACATGAGTCAGATAAGAGAGTCTCGGAGAGGAGGAGGAGAAATCCATATCCAAGAGTAACTGAACACATCCCTTTTAATCTAGAAACAGGACTATACATTTCAGGAGATAAATTAGCCTTCTGAAATTTTTGGTTCTGGGGGCCTCAGAAGAATAAATCAGTGTGCACAATTTTGTAGAGAAGAAATAGTTCATTGAGACCAAAAAAAAAAAAAAAGTAACTTCAAACTAAAAACATGGGAATGCATTAATTTCCCTGGAGTCCTTCGGAACAGTTTGGATCGTTCTAGTGTTATTCATACAGCCTTTTAGAGCAAACTGTTACAACAGGGAACTTCCCTAAATCCAAAGCCCGAGTTATGTCTTAAGCGTGCAACCGGAGGCAAATCAAAGTTTTGCAAACAGCTCTCCGGTGTCTTCAAACAAGGACATCATGGGCAGACGTACCGCGGCTGAACGCCTGAAAGCTGCTGCTGGTGAAAAGATGGATTCGAAATCTATACGGTCCTTCCGGATCTAGTCGGGTTCAGGCTGGACTTGAGGATTGCATCTGCTTCATGTTGCCTCCGACCTGGAGCGTGCAGCTTCCCATGTCCCTGCTGCAACGGCCTCTGGCTCTGCGGAAAGTTGGGGTTCACTGAAGCGTACAATGGTGTGATCCCTGGATAACTCAAGGAACAAATGTTTCCCTGTGCGGGGGGTGAGGCAGTGGCCCAGGGTGCCCAGAGAAGCTGTGGATGCCCCATCCCTGGAGGGGTTCAAGGCCAGGCTGGATGAGGCTTTGGGCAACCTGGGCTAGTGGGAGGTGTCCCTGCCCATGGCAGGGGGTGGCACTGGATGGGCTTTAAGGTCCCTTCCAACCCAAACCATCCTGTGATTCTGTGATACAGTAATATGCAATGATATGGACTCTAGGATCCCTAAACTACTTTGGGATCTACTTCTGAGGATCCTGAGCATCCCCTGCTGAACCTAAGCAGGGATCTTCTCATAGGTGCATCTTCACAGCACCGCACCAGGCTTTGAGTGCTACAGCCTCGTACTGCTGTGTCAATATACGCTCAAAGTCGATTTTCCAAAAGCAGCTCGGTGATTTAAAAAACGAAGTGCCATTCGAGTAGGTAATTTAAGCATTTCAGAGTGTAAACCTGATTGAAAGGCAGTGACATTGAAGGTGCAATTCATCTTATCTCCCTTAGCTGGACGAGGCTTCCTGGGATTTCTCCGCAGCCTGTGGAGAGCAATGCTCCGGAGCCTGGTGACAGACGTAGGTGACATGGTCTGCCCTGTGTAGGCGTTGAGTTTTCCCAGAGACAGAGCCTAGACACCCAGCTAAGACCAGATACCTAAATTTTAGATAATTCAACACACATAAAGTAGGTTTTTAGTACTCTAAAATGTCGTGTAGGGTATAGATACTAAAAAAACATAAATTACATGGTGCCTAACTCCCTGCTGATGTGACTTCAGAGCTTCCAGGGTCCAAGAAAATCCCATTTATAGGTCACCGCTATGCCTAAAGCTCAGATTTCAATGATGTTTAGACGGCGCTATTACGCTGACGGCACAGGGGCAGGCATACTCTGGGACAATCTTTGCAGCATTAGGAATCCAAGCAACTCCAAGAATTTAGCTCCCAAGTCACATTTGAAATGGGACAGAAACAGGCTCAGGGTCGGATTTTTTAATAGCTTTTTTCCCCCCTCTGTGCCTTGACTTCTCAACCTGCCGAACGGCTCATCCTCCAGAGCTGGTTTAAGGACAAGATAGCACATTTTAAGGAAAATATAGCACGTTTTAAGGACAATATAGCCCGTTTTAAGGACAATATAGCCCGTTTTAAGGACAACAAAGCGCGTGACAATGCTGGGACGTGGACCTTGAGGTGATGGAGACCAGAGAGCCATTCGAGGTAGATCCAGCCTTTACCCAAACCCTTTTGGGAACTGCCAACCCCACAGCCCAGCGGATACCTCCGGCACCCGGGATGTTGTAAGGAACTCTCTTAATGTCTGTCCCCGTCGTTGTACCGCCTGTCACCGCAGTTCACGAGAGACAACTAATCAATAAGCGTGGAACCAAATAGGCAAATAAAAATAAAATCCATTAAGATGGCAGAGGTATTTACTTGTTGTATTTACACCATGGAGAGCTGCGCTGTCAGTCAGTGCTTCCCCTTCGCAAGATAGAAGCAATTTGTGCAGACTGATCCCAGTTTTCTCATTAATATGTAAATGAGGCACGCCAGTTGTTAGGTTAGAAGAAAGCTGTCATGTTTATTGTGACAGATTTAATGGATGTGTTTGGATTGTGCATTCAATGTGTTTTCAAGAGCATGTCTTATCTTTGTTTAGGCAGTAAATCAAACATGTAAACAACAATTCATTAGCATCTGTCAGAAGCTCAAAGCTACATTGTTACAGTCGAAAATCTCCCCAGAGGTGAAAAAAAGTATATCTGACTTATTCCAGATTAGTTGGAATATTTTCTTTCTGTTTACCAACTTGTAAGTAATAATTGAGCCGCCGAATAGGTGCGCTCGGATAGCGCTAGGGGTCAGACAGAAACCAGCCAAGCGCCAGGCATCCAGAGCCGGTCCAGAAACCACTGGCCAGAGAGGGGACTGCGGCCACCCACCTCTGTCACCATGGGGGACTCGGCCAGCACCATGCCCAGGTTTGGAGCGGTGGCTGTTTAATGCCTTGGGAGGAGAAATCTCCTCCTGGGTTGGTGCAGGTGCACCCCTTGGGTCACCACCAGCAGCTCAAGCCCAGCATCGCCCAGTGGGAAGTTTTGGTGTGAGATGGATGGGATGCATGGGAAAAAGAACTTGGATTTAGAGATGTGGCTACAAGTGGTCTCCCAGAGGGTGAAGACTGGATTTGCTGGAGCAGAAGGACCGGAGGTCAAGGCTCCCAGGTGGTTCATCCCCCCGCACATCTCTGTCCCTGTCCTGCTCCTTCGAACAGCCTGAAGATGAACACGCCTCATAGGATGTCTCCTACGACAGACCTCGGTGTGCTGTACAAACATCAGCTAAACCTTAACACAGACCCACAAAACAGGAATTACTGTATCTGTTCATCTGATGGCTCTGAGGAAAGAGAGAGGTTAAATATTGTGCCCAAAGACACGATGATGACGCAGCCAGGACAAGTAAAGGGGAACGCAAAATCATGGCAGGACTCCAGCCCTTATTCTCAGGGGGCTGCATTACTTTTGTTTTTAGCTTCTATTAGTTGATGACTAATGTTATTTTTGAAAGCTCTTTGTGCCTAGATGAGTTTGGGTCTCCAGAGACCAGAGCTGGGCATTACGCAGGCAGGAACCATCTACACTGTGTCACATAGCCCACGACTTCGTTCCTGCTGAGTTTGGGACCACCTGAGCACCGATTTGGGTTTTTGCAGGGGTCTGGGACACTTACGACCTTCCGCAGATCCTCAGTGATGAAGCGGTACTGCATTAACTCACTCTTCCATCCCAAGTTTCTATGCATTTAATAGAAATAATAATAATTTAGGAAATGATAGTTAAGAACCAGTAATTACAGTACATCAAATATTTATGATTTGCAATCAACCTGAAAATGTTCCCTTATCTACACAGCAAAGTATGATTTCTTCCAGTGAAATGAGAAAGTATCTTTTTGAAATTGGAAATGGATTTCACATATTAGCAGGTTCCTTGAGACGGTCCAGCTCCACCCCCAGTTTGGGGTTTAACTACTCTGTGGCAGCTGAAACAACTGATGCCTTTTAAACGTGAGTGTTGAGTCCTGCTGGGCCAGGGCAGCTGAGCGTGGACACACAGAGCAAGGTGGTCTCACCCGCGGGCTGGATGGATGCTCACCAGCCACACCGGTGATCCAGCATCTCTTTAAACCCATTGTTTTACACCCAGTTGGGCTATTAAGCACAAATATCTTCCCGACCTCCTGCCCTCTCCTGTCAGATTCATGATGGATCTGATCTTCAGAGACCTTGGGTTGAGGGGCCAGAGGGAACCCGAGAGCTGCTGTTGAACCCTCAGCCCCCTGAGCCCATCAAAGCCCAGTGGGCCAACACCAGACTTTCATTTATCCAACTTCCTTCCTCCAAAGGAACTTACAATTTAATCAGAACTTCTTAATAGTACATGAATTCTAAATTGCAGTCATTTGTTGCAACTAGCCGCAGGCTCTTCTGTCTGTTAGAAATATCTGTGTTATTTCTTTCTTTTCGAGTTTACGTAAATAAAATAAAATAAACTTTTACAAATAATGTTTGCCACTTAATGTTCTCAGCCAAAGTATCTATCCGAGGAAATAGAAATCCTTCCTTACAATTCATCTTAAGGACGTAGTTTCAGTTTCTTATAAAGTAATAATGAATGTACCACAGATAATGTTCCAATAGTGCAAATGAGAGGAGCGTATAATCCAAATGATAATGGCGGGTATTGTACGGCTGCTATAATAAAATCTATCCCACTATGAAAATCATATCTCAAGGCAACATTCTGTCTGATTTTTGTAATAATTGTACAAGTGAGAACAGGGCACCAGGCAGCCAGAGAAACAAAGGTGCCGTGGTGGTTCATTAACCAGGCGCTGCCCTGACGGCTCGTCCTGCCCGGTCAAGGGTCTCGCTGGGTTTTAAGAGAGGAATCAGCCGCTCAGAACAGATGAATAAAAACCTGTACTAGAGCCAGCCCCCACATCGGGCACGGCCAAGATTCAGACTAAGCCAGACAAACAGGGTGCATTTGTGTGCCTAACAGCTCCCTGCCTGCCCAGGCAGCACCGTTCAGAGGAAAGAGGGGAGATGGAGACGAGATCTGGGGAAGAAATGTTTTCCTGTGCGGGGGGTGAGGCAGTGGCCCAGGTTGCCCAGAGAAGCTGTGGATGCCCCATCCCTGGAGGTGTTCAAGGCCAGGCTGGATGAGGCTTTGGGCAACCTGGGCTAGTGGGAGGTGTCCCTGCCCATGGCAGGGGGTGGCACTGGGTGGGCTTTGAGGTCCCTTCCAACCCAAACCATCCTGTGATTCCTCCGGCAGAGGGGACCAGCCCTGGTTGGTTTTGTTCTTTCATTGCAGTCAGACTTCTCCAAGTGACCTTCCTCCTGACGGGGGAACCTCTGTCTGTTCCCCATTTTGAGGTTTCTTCTCTAGACACTTCTCTCCACCCCGGTGAACCTCCCACTCCTCGCTCATTTATTTAGTCTTAACCTTTTCCGTGTTTGCTAGGCAGCGCTTGGGGATGGTGGCCCGTGTTGCTGACTGTTTGGGGGCCGTTAGGAACATTTGTGTACGCACATAATTACTGAATTTGAAAACACAAATGACTGCCTTTGGGGCCAACAGGCACAGCAGATACAATCTGTCATGTCAACTCTCATTCACTTCATGGTTATTTTTTTCTTCAAGGAAATTACCATGCCAAAACTATGCTCGGAGTACTAACAGCATCAAAGCCACCTCTCCAGCCAGCAAAACCAATTCAACAGGAGAGGCAACGCTCTGGGTTTAATGTCCTGAGCCAGACTTTTTTTTTTTTTCCCTCTAGTCTACTTAGCTTCTCATTATTTATCATCTTTGGTGCCTTATGCATCTTGCTTGGGTCCTGTCTGGCACCCCAACATTCCCAGCATCCTGCTTGATCGTTGCTGCGATCCCAGTGGAAATGGGGCACAGGGCAGACGCCGGGGAAGAGCTGATCCCCAGCGGGGTGTGGAAGACACCGCACGGAGGACATCACGTGGCTGGAGGATTTCAGCAGCCTGGAGTTATTTGCAAGATTAGGATCTTAATCTGGAAAGTGGATCCAATCTAGCCTGCCGTATTACTTCCATCCGTGGCTGCCCCAGCAATCGGGTTTGTGTTTGGGTTTAAGTGTCACGGATTAGTCAAGTGACACGTACGTGTATTTACATGTGCGTGCCCTTAAGTGAAGGATCATTTTCATTCTGTTCTCTCTACGCATTTATACTCCGGTAAACACGTATTCCTGCTTTCATTACACTCTAGTGTTTGATTGTCGAGCTGCGTTAAAGCATCATTACAATACTTCACAGTCCTCAGATGGGAAGTATCGTTAACATCTGCTTAACAGCCCCGAACGGCGCTCTGCACGTGCGTGTCCACCTCGCCCAAGCCCTCAGGGCTGGGCTGCAAGGAATTCCCATGCAAGGGAGAGCTGAACATCACACATCCCCCTTCCCTGGGCCAGCTCCAGCAAGGCTCTGGACCCAGCACTGCCCGGGACCGTGTTCGGGTAAGGACGGGGGCAGCAAAAGAATGAGAAGATTCCTTCTTCAGAAGATTTTATTTATAAGAGGTGAACCGAAACCAAAGTGCCACCTTCATAAATGAAAATGGGGAAATGTACTGGGAAAAACTGGCTCATACAAAGACAGTAAAGTGCAGAAAAAGCCATGAGAGCTTTTGCAAAGTTCTCACAGGGCAAAGTGGCTCATGCTAACCCACTACAGCATTGTATTTATGGCTTAGGTCCATTAGAAAGACAGGTTTCATGGTCCAGAAAACAATTATGGGCTAGATTTGTTGGGAATAAGAGTTTTGTCAGAAAAAAAATAATATAATGAGGATTGTTCAATACCTTTTCCTCTATGCCGAAAAACCCTAATCCAACAGCTGCAGGAGAAGGCTTTGGTGACTTAAAGAAAGAGAAAGAGTTTGATTTGAAAGAAAAAATGAAGACTTTTCAGAATCTAAGAGAACATCCATAAATACCACAGAAGTTGGGTGTAACGAATAAAAATCAGAAAATTACAGAAGCTAAGAAGAAAGGTGCAGAAAGAAAATGACGGCCAGCAGAGTAAAGAAAATGAGAATTCCTTTGAAATATATTATTAGTAAAATAAAATGAATCCATAACCATGTTATTTACCTTGCTAGGGACCAACATTGACCTGTTTGAAGGTCAGGAACTGTGAATCACCAGTAAGGATGCAGAAAGTACAAAGCTTTGCACAGATGTTTCATGTCTGCACTTCAAGAAGCATCCTGACGATGCTCCATCTTGATGAAACTTTTCTTTCCACCAGCACTCCAGAAGCATATTGAACACTAGAAGGAGACAGTTTAAATCCGTCGGGTTAAATAATCTGCATTTTCGCATTTTACAGCCAGGCAAGGTGTATTCTAGCGGATGGCATTTTTTCCCCTCGCCGTGCCTTTTCCTGCTGTCCCAGCGCTGCTTCTGCCCCGTGTTCTCCCACGGACCCACCCACGGTCCTTCACCTGAATCTCTTAGAGCCGCTAAGGGCTGTTGAAAGGAATCCCTCTGTTTCCCTACAGCTTTTAAAGACATTCCCCCGAGCGTGGTGACACTATCTGCTGCTCTGTTTGCACTCCCGCACCTTACAACTTGTCTGGCTTCTTAACTTCAGCCTAAATCAGAAACAAAAGCTGAATTAGACTCAGGAGAAAGATGACAAGCAAAGGCTTGCGGTGAAAGACACGAAATCAGAAATATAAAAGGAGAATTAAGTTGTTAATCAAGTTGAATCATTTCAAAAAGAGTGGAGAGAATTTCCCAATGAAAAAGATGACTCTGGCATATAAATTAATCTTTTGTATAGGAAGAAATGAAAGTCATTAAATGTCATTGTCTTATTTTAAAAGCAGCAATATCCTGTCTGATTGCAAGTACTTAAAGTGGGATGATTAAACAGAAACCTTATCTTCAGCGTTCCAAGGAGAAAATTGGAGAGAAGTTATCCAATTATGGATAATAAAGAACAGGAAAAAATCGGAGCAGAGAGAAACTTGGTTAGGTAAGTCATGGAGGAACGCTCGGCAATCAGTCCCAGGCACAAACAAAAGGCGATCTGTCCCGCAGTACGCAAAATTTCACAGCTCCGAGAAGCCTTTGAACTGCAGACTTGCTCGGGATTTTATATTTTTGTAAGCCCTCTTCAGACCTTCATAAAACAATAGCCTGAGGCACTTGTAAATACTAATATTCTGTTAAACATCTGGTTACTGTAAAATGGGATTGTCTTTATTTTCAGACAGGAGTTTACAAGCAGATTATCAGCTGCTGGCTGGCTGTTATTTTATACTCTCCAGCAATCCACTCCACACAGGCACATTGCTCTGCCTGAATGGCATTTTCCTCTCCCGTCAGTGAAATTTTAAGTAGGAACAGCAGCTCACATGGCAGAGAGAATGATATGATTTGGGTCCTCTCTTCTTGCTGCGAATATCCGTATGTCCGTAAGCTCTTTAATGCAGTTCTTCTTGCGACGTCTGTGTGAGTTGGCACCGATGACTGTCCCCATTCCCTGCACAGAGGGACTGTGAATGGGGACAATACAAAACAACCTCTCACAATGGAGCACAAACAGTCGCGGGTTAGATCTTTGGCCAAGAACGAAGCTTTGCATACCTAATTCAAGAGAAAGGTTTCCTTCGCTCCGCCGAGGGAACAAGCCCTTTGTCTGGACAGGACCTCCTACTGCTGCCAGGAGAAGCGGGAAGGAAGGGAGAAGCCTTGTGGCTTTGGCCACAGCTCCGGCAGGTTTGCAAGCAGAGGGTGGAAAACCATCCCTGGAGGGGTTCAAGGCCAGGCTGGATGAGGCTTTGGGCAACCTGGGCTAGTGGGAGGTGGCCCTGCCCATGGCGGGGGGTGGGACTGGATGGGCTTTAAGGTCCCTTCCAACCCAAACCAGTCTGTGATTGTACAATTTTATTATTTTCAGGTGGGAACACGACCTGGGTGGAAGGATGTACTGATACCCACAAAGGATCTGGTATCAGAACCTGAGCAGTGAATGGCTATGGCTCGTTATGGACAACAACAACAAAACCTTTCACCTTCCCACTTTTCTTTATTTAGCCTTTAAATGATGTAATTTCAACTCTTCCTTTTTTTTCTTTCCTTTCCCTGTGTAGGCAGCTTGGGCTAAATTCAGCCTGCAGCACCAGGGGAGCCCCGGGGGAGGGGGGCCAGCCCCCAGCACACCCCGATGGCACGTCCCCTTTGCCTTCTGCTACCCACTGGCTGGGAAAAAGAGGAAGGTTAAGTCGTGTATTTTTATATCCGAGCTGCTGTTCTCGGGCTCTGTATCTGATGCATTTGGCAAGTAAATAACTAGACCTGCAAGTGGAACAATGTACCTGTCAGGGGGGTTAGCTTCTATGGGAAACTTGCTTTTTAGTTTCTAAAGGGAAAATTGCTTTTAATGAATTCAAAGACGCTTCAAAACAACCTCCTAAAAAAAGAAATCAGTCTTTAAAGTGCACTTAGTTACGTATAATTGATGTCATTAAAGGGATCTTTTGCAGAATTGTTATTTATGTAAAGAAATTACCAGGCGTAGGATTCTGCGTTTGTATCTTCGGAGTCAGCCATCGGGTAAAAAGTACCTTCAAAATGTGAACTTGCAGTCAGAGGCAACCTGAAGCTGAGCTCTGGAAGCCTGACTGTCCAGAGATATTGTGGCTGAGAAGAGAGGATGACACTTCATCATCTGGTATGACTTAAATCTCCTCCATGCCAGGTAAAGATAGCGAAGGAAGAAAATCAAATCATGTTTCAGGGAGAGTTATCACACTTCTTTGTACAAATTTGTATCTGGGTCCGCAAACTGAGGAGTGTATTCAAAACCTCTTAAGAAGGACACCCGGGAGGAAAGATGCTTCTCTGTGCCCCACATCAGCCCGCTGGCCTGAAAACCATGAGAAGACATTCCCTCCCTCAGCCGGCTGCCCACAGCCTCCCATCTCACGAGCCATTCCCTGCCACATCCACACGCTCCGTTTGGGGGGATCCCGGCTGCTGGAGTTGCAGCAACAGATGAGAGCTGCTCCCACCCTTCTTCTTCCAACAGCCTCTTCCATGGTCAGAAACCCCTTCTTGTTTTCCAGACGAAAAGACATCCATAAAGGATACGACACACTCACAGATCTTGGGACATCTGTTCCCTAGCCTGTCTTTTCGACTAGTAGGAGAGGATTTTACGATGGAAATGTTTCCACTTTCATTTGCTGGCTGTCATGCCGCAGCGATGCTGGGGTAGCCACTGCCTTGATTTTTACAATCGAGCAGAAGTGTTCTCCGGGAGCATGGATGTATTCCTTCCCCCACGAGCTGAAGTGCAAGCTTTCATCTTGAACCCTCCTTCTCCTCTTCCGGACCCTCATCCGAGACAGTCGCTGCTCAGCTCAAGAACAAACAGATGTTTCTCTTGCTGCACAGTATGTTGTTTAATCCCACGTCAGGGAACAGTCTGCTGCATTCCCGTGCAACTGTCAACTTTGGAAGGTATTTTTTTTTTCCTGGATATGTAAGGAAACGCAGCTGATAATAATCTGAGGTTTTACAGCAACTCTAACATAATGGCTTTCAGGGTTGGGTTGTCAAATGTCCTACAGGAAAAGAAATACAAAATACAGTGCCCAAATTTTAGACATAGGGCTGGAAAGACTAGGTTCTGCTACCAGGTTTCAGATGTGTGAATCACA
This sequence comes from Pterocles orientalis, assembly GCA_011057875.1. Classification (NCBI taxonomy): domain Eukaryota; kingdom Metazoa; phylum Chordata; class Aves; order Pterocliformes; family Pteroclidae; genus Pterocles; species Pterocles orientalis. The sequence goes on along the minus strand of WKFP01014989.1, from coordinate 124,267 downwards.
CCATATATTCCTTACGGTGCCCTGTGCACGGAATGACTACGATTTGGGCATGGAAACATTCAGCACCAACTCACAAGCTGCAAGGTCCCCATGACCCGAGTGAAATCTGGGGATAATTGACGGTGCAGAAGCAAATTCCTGGTTCAGACTGGGCTGAAAGTCACGTCCTTTGCGGTGTGGAGTTACGGGAAGAGGCTGTCATCCGGAGGGATCAGTGCTCGGTCTGAAGGTGTTACGCAGACGCATCGGGTGAGTCTCTGCTCCAGGTGAGGATGGCTCTGCTGTGTCTTGCATGGCCTCGGGAGAAGGGGCTGCCCAGGGCTGTCCTCAGGCACAACCAGCCCTGGTGACCGCTGTGGCCCGTAGCAGACCAGGGCTTTGCAATCGTACACTGGCACGGGGAAGGACTGCCATTTGTTCCCGCACTCAGACCCGGAGGAGACACTGAACACCGTATCAGCACAATCATTTGCTTTGCTGTGAATTTTCCAAAGCAAATTAACATACGTAACAAATGCCAGAGCTATCTCTTGAGAGGAAATGAAACCAAGCTCCTTTTTGAACACGAACCATACAGTGTGAGGTGGAATCATGGCATGAGGCTCTCAGCAACCTGGTCCAGTGGGAGGTGTCCCTGCCCATGGCAGGGGGTTGGAACTGGATGATCTCTAAGGTCCCTTCCAACCCAACCCATTCTGTGATTCTCTGATTTCCGTGGGGTTTGTAATCCTTCTGCAGAAAAACAAACAACGTGTTCCCTGAAAGAATGGGAGGGTCCTTGCAAAGCTGCCAGGGGGTGGCTGGGGACGTGGCCATGGGCTGGTGAGGCACCTCACAGCTTCCACCTGCCATCCCCTAACTCCCCTGCACACTACCTTAGCGATTCTTCCCCTGGTCCATATTCTTCACCTGTGGTCCCTCGCAGTCTGCTTACCGCGACCCTTCCCCTTTCATTGAACGGGGTCATTTCACACACCAGCTCCTCTCGCTGCTGCCAGTTGCCCGTTTGGGACAGGAGGGAGGATTTAGCGATGCGAAGCTGCCTCTCCCTCCTTCCCATCCCTGGATGTTGCTCTGGAAACACCGTCACTCCCTTGCCAACCCACCGAATGGCAGCCCATAACCAAGAGTCCAACTCCTCTCTCCTAGCAGTGGGGCCATTAGCATCACACAAACTATTATCAGTAGCCCTACACACTGGTCCCACTAAAATCAATTTATTGCCTGAAGTATTTGGCTCATGAAAGGATAGTTTCCTTTTTTTTTTTTTCTTTTTACCTTCATAACCAAGGTTATCTGCCCAAGAATGTACGGAGTAAATGAGGTTGTTCGGCTTATGGATACAAATAGATCTTGCTTTTTTGACTTGCAAAATGAATTCCACTGTGACTTCGATAAAACTTGAGTATGCTAATGTTCAGTCAACCAGTTGTCTATTTATTTCTGTTTATGCCAGCATACCCATTAGCAACTTTTTTCTTGTTTTCTTTTAGAATATTAAATGGTTCAAACATATTCTAAAAATTAGTTGATTAGCTTGTTAGGGCACATTTCCACTGCTAGTTCCTTCTGTAGCAAAAGAGAAAATGAAGGTAATTTTGTTTGCAAGGAACGTATGATTGGAAGCTGACTGTTGAAAGATGTGCCATGTCAATGTAATGAGGGAGTGTAATATCTTAGTTTGCATCAATATGGAAATAACTGTGCAGTTTGACAGACCTGATGCTAAAGGCAGCACCAGAGCACTCATTATGCATTCAGCCTCTGATTATGAAAAATAGTGTGTTTTCTTTTAAAGAGGAATACACATTATCAATCAAACCCGCGCCAATTATTTCCAAAAGGGATCACAGCTAAACAAGCGTGGGGTCTCTTCAAATATAACTGCACCTGAGAAAACAGACAGATATCAAAGTACATGATAGTTTAATTTCATGACAGTTGAATTAATTAGGCAACAGAAACCCCGCCTTCTGCTAGGCTGGCACCACGAGTTGCAATGACTTTTCTTCACTCAGTAGCATCGCTAGTTGGGAGGTTGGTGTCACCTGGGCTGTTGCTCCTCCGATCCCGGGAGGGGGGTCCTGCTAACACGAGGAACGAAATGCAAAAGTTCTCCCAAAAGGCTGGGTGCTCATGGCCACCCTGCTGAGGACTGGGGAGCTGCCAAGGGACAAGGTCCCTTCTTCTGATGGCCCAGCCCCTGCCCCAGCATCCCCAGCAGATTCAGCCTGGGCTCGCTGGGAACTGCTCGTTTTTATCCTGGGGAAGGTATGGGACTGCTGCTGTTGAAGGCAGCCTGCAGCCACAGTTGTGAGTAGGTTAAAAAAACTCCCAACCTGTAAAAAATAACCCAAAAAAAAAAAAAGGGTAATGTAGCCATGCAAATGCTTCCTGTGTTTTTGGTCTTCATTTGCCAGGAGGAATCAAGGTCACGGAGTCACTCTTTGGGGCAAGAGTTGGCCCACAGTTCCTAGCCACGCTGTGATCTCTCTCGTCTTACTTTCAGCAAATGACTTCCTTAAAACACAGAATCGAGCTGCATCCAACCATCTCGACAGAACGGGCACTGAGCTGTTATTATGTGCAAAAAGGAAGATAAGAGGATAATTGCAAAGTCACCAGACATCCTATAAGAGCACAGGCAATTATCTGAAATAAACAACATGAGCAAGGACTAAGTGTTGTCTTATTTAAACGGTTTGGCTCTCTGTGCTTTGTGCAGCGGGGATTCAGGGAGCAAAGGCTGAGCGTTCGAGCTCAAGGATGTGCCAAGAACATTTTCATGGAGCATCTCGCCAGGGAGGGTCACAGCTCTACTTCTGAGGTTTCAGCGCGGAGCAGGCAGCACCATACGAATCAGAAACTTCCCCAGCTTCCTCCCCATTCCCTTTCCATTCCACCAGCTTGTCCCCAGAGAGATGTCGGAATGAAAGCTGTGTTTTTGTAAATAGGGAGAGTCAGTTGATCATGTAGGATTTCAGCCTGCTTTCGCGTTCGAAGGTCTCTAATGTCAAGTCGTCTGTAATTTGTACTGAACCAGAAGCAAAATACTGCTGTGCTGTCACTGGAGTGTCAATGACTTCTCTGCAGAACTGAATCTCTGTGACATTTACACGTCCTAAGGACCTGTCTGAGCTTTGCATTCCTCTGAGATGCTGCAGGAATAACAGTTTCTTCAGGCTTCAAATTGAAGCTCTTCTGGCATTTTGCAGCTATAGCACGGGGGGGGAAAAAACCCGATAACTTGTAACTGACCTTCTCTTCGGCTTGTTGGGAGCAATACATGCTTCAGAGAGATGTATGGGACCTAAAGGACTGCAGACTTACTGGAGGTGTGTAAGTTGCTGTAGAATTAAAACCCAACTGGTTTTGGTGAATGAATTTGAAGAGAATACGGGCGTACAAATAAATGTGAGAGAGGCAAAGCTCCGTTTTCTCAACCGCAGGAATCCAAGCAGATGTATTATTTCTTTGTTAGCAAGGTACAAATAAACATAAGCTTAAGAAACAAGGAATGTAAACCCCAACTCTCAGTGGGAAATTTCACCAAGAAATCCCAGTAAAAGTCGTTCAGAACTGGACTACACAGATTTGTTTAAAGAAAACAAAGAGCCTCCTGGTTCGTACGTCCCAGAGGAAAGAATACACCAAATAAACAAAAGGTTCAATATAGACTGTTCTGTGATTTTGTTAGTATAAAAATGAATGTTGTACGCGTCGCATTGTTGTTGAGAGACTGAATACTACTTCTTGCCATCAATTGTCGCGGATAGATATACCTGTTTAAAGTATTCCCCCATCACAGTCCGTCTTGATCCCTGGCCATTCACCCAAGTTGCAGTCATTTAGAGTACTTATGTGTTGCAATAGTTTCTATGACAACAGATGATGATGTTAAGAGTAAAGAATTTTGAGTTGGGTCTATGAATAGGGAGATAAAGGCACTGAATTGCCGGGGGAAAGCTTTTCTTCCAAACATTTAGCTTAAACATCTCCGCTATTAATATTTACCAGCAAATAACGACATTTCTATGAAAAGCAAATACATTTCAAGTTTTAGAGAAGCAAACGTTTTCCTAAAAATCTTTACTCTGTGGATTTGATTTTTTCCTGTGCTCCCTGTTGGAGCAGACCAGGTTCTTCTGGCACAAACCTCAAACCGGATTCCCCCCGGCAGCGGCTGGCCCGTTCCGTTTCACTGGGAGGAAGGCATGAAGGCTGAAAGCCTCCAACAACTCCCTCTACACGTGATGGAGATCAGCCGAATACTGCTTCCAAACCCTTTCAAACACAACAATACTATGCTGCTTAGTGATGACAGCTCCAAAACCTCAGGATTAGAACTCCTTCACTTGCAGAAAAACTTCCTCCCCATACCTGGGAAGACACCACTTCTCTCCCAGTCCCTCCCCAGTTCACCACTTGCTCTGTGGTTTCAAGACCCCTGCTCCTTCCTACTTGATCTCTACTCAAAGCTAGAGCGTGGCTTGCCTGGGTTTGGGCTGATCTCTTTGTCTTTGGGCAGTGCTGAACAGAAAGGAGCCTTGCCCTTCAGCTGGGGGCCAACATCTGGCCATCTGATGCCAACAGCACACGCCAGGAAAAGTCTTCCCTGCTGGTTAGTAAATGTCACGATTGCAATCGGATATCTACCGCGCAAGTTTAGGTTGCGTAATTAATTTAGTCTTATTTGGACGTGGATAATAAACCCTGCTTACCTACAATGGTCCAAAAAGGCCATTAGAAACCCGCAGTTAAGAAAGCTTAAAGCTCCTGCTAATCCCAACAGCAGCTGCGTGCAGAGAGCGAGGAGAGGATCGTGGTCCCGTGGCCAAATTTGCTGTAATCGGCAACCAGCAACACCACATCCTGCCAGGTCTGATGGACAGCCTGGGAGGTGCTCAGCTCCCACGGCCCGGATCCTGCGGGATGCAGAGGTTATTCGGAGATAAGGACTGCCCGGGGCTGGGCGGCAGCGGGGCAGCTCGCACGGGGAGTGATGGAGGGGAGGATGGCAGGGATGGCACCGGGGGACCACCCTTGCCTCCTTGCCTCAGGTTGGACACCAAATATATTCCCCCTTGGTGCAAAACCATAAAGCCACCCTAGATTCAGCCACCGAGCTTACAGCCAGCCCCGACCTGTTTTATATGATGGAATAAATCCCAACCCCTTATTTTCTACAGCTGTCGAGTCGCATTGCTGCTCTGGCCTCCTCCTCGGCTCACAAGCAGGACAAAAATTTACTGCCAGAAGGATTTTTTTTTTTTTTTGAAAGTAAAAACTAGACGAGTCCAGTTCTGTTATGGGCTAATCTGGGCTAAAGCATGTGCCAGCTCTCGTAACCTTCTCGTGCCTGCACTTTGTTTTTCACTAAATGTCAGCTCTGATAGACCAGCCTGCTCATCTGAAAGGGCAGGTTTTTGCTTCCATAAAAACAAACCTAGTTAAAAAGATAGACAGTACCTCAATAAAAAAAAAAATAATACCACGGACGCATGAAATGTTCAGGCTTAATTGGTATGGCTGCACCGCGCCGCTTCCTTGCTGGCACACGCTAGCGGGGAGTATTTGTTGTCAGGGGATTTTCAAGGTTATAAAGCATCTTAAAGGTGTTGGGGTGTGTGTAAATTAAGCCGCTCCAGGTAGGTAATGTTCCCATGATGTCAGGACTAAATATGCTGGTGCCTCCGGGTAAGAATTTACCACGGTATGGAGTACACACCAGGGGCCAGATCCTCAGCTCATGTAAATCCACTTGGCTCCGTCGGCTTTACTACATCGGTTCGCACTCGCTGCATTTTGGATGCAGAGCTCTAGCCTTGCAATTTAATGTCTAGAATACTCCAGAGTGCAAGGAGGCTAGAAATTAAAAAAAACACCCTCAGTAGCGGAGTCGTTAGCTGGATGCTCTCCCCCCGCCAGTGTCAGCTCATTTCCTCGGGGCTGGGGACCGAGGACTTTGGGCAGGACAGCGAGCGCACACGCCGCTCCAGCGCGGCCCCACCTGGAAGGGACGCAGCTGAATTAACGGTGCTTCTGTTGCAATAAATTGTCATCAAGGGAAATGCAGCTGTTTAAGTGGCACATTATTTACCGGACTGGGGAACGAGGAAGCCAGAGGAAAGAGGAGCCTTATTCACTCATTTTGAAAGGATGAATGACATGGCAGGAGCCTTCTATTCTTTCACCGGAGATGTAAAAGGAAAGCAGTGCTGCAAGTCCTGTCCTTCTTCCCTGGAAGGGTGGCACTTGCCCGAGCTCTTTGTCTGGGTGGTGAAATCTCAAGCATCTGCCTCCCCATCTCCTCGTCAAGATGAGCGAGATCCGATGAGCTGATCTGTCACTGTCCCTTTGTCACTGTCCCTTTGCATCAGCCCGGCTGTGCTGCCTGCCGCCTCCCTGGGACCACCGCAGCCTCCCCGGATCAGCCCGTGCTGGGGCAGGGGACCCCCCCCACCAGCTCCCCACCTCCCCACCAGTGGGTCCCAGAAGGCTGGACTGGCAATGGTGTCGCTGGGAAGGACACACGCAGGGGTAGCACAGCCGGCTCCTGCTCTCTTATTCCCTCTGGACTCTCTCCATAAGAAGAGCGGCTGGAAAAGTATTTAGGGAAATCTTTGTAAGCATTAGCAGCGTGATGGAGCTCTGCAGCCTTCGTGTAAATGTTATTCTGGGCTAAAAGCTTTTGATGAGTATGTTATAAACATAAGCATGTCTATGGGGATTGTTAACCCTTCCTTTGCTGATGCAAAACATCCTGTATTACTGGGGAAGGGAAATTTGTGAAATGCAGTATTGTCATGTTAGTACATCGGTATTTGCTGCACTTTGGATGCTAACTTAAACCACGAGTGAGCAGAGGATAGAGGATTTGGCAATGTATAAGCTTCTTCCTTAACCAAGAAGTTACAGCAAAGAGCAGCCCCAGTGAACCCCGGGGGGTACCATGCAGGTGCCAGTTCCTGCCAGGAAGCATCCAGACCGCCCAGACACCCCTCCGAGCCCTTCTGCTGCCCCATGCACCATGTGTCACGCCGTGCCTGCCAGCAACGGCCAGTGGAGCTCCACCTGGACCAGGGACCGAGCCTCCTCCCTTCTCGGGAAGGAAGAGTTGCTCCCCCCAAGGCTTGGCTTTAAGCAGAACCAGGTCTGACCAAAACAGGGCGCGTCTGGCTGACTTTGGGCAGCAGGGATGCAGCCACCCAGACTTCTGCACTCTTGAGCAGGGAGTGGAGAGACAGGATGAGGGGGAAGGGGTTTAAGCTGGAAGAGCGGAGATTGAGATGAGATCTGAGGAGGAAATGTTTTCCTGTGCAGGGGGTGAGGCAGTGGCCCAGGTTGCCCAGAGAAGCTGTGGATGCCCCATCCCTGGAGGGGTTCAAGGCCAGGCTGGAGGAGGCTTTGGGCAACCTGGGCTAGTGGGAGGGGTCCCTGCCCATGGCAGGGGGTGGCACTGGATGGGCTTTAAGGTCCCTTCCAACCCAAACCAGTGTGTGATTCTGTGATTTTCTCAGGCATGGGGCATCCCGTAAGATTGGCTCACGTGCTCCTCCTGGGTACCGCAGCACTTTGGCGAGGGCTGGGGAGCGCGGGGTGGAGGGGAAGGTCACCGGCACGTACCAGGAGAGCATCCTCTGGCCATGGCAGTGGGGACAGCAGGGAGACCAGCCTTCGGGGGGGATGCAACAGCTCACGTGCCACTGCCGCATCCTCTTCCCGCTCGGGGGAACAAATTACCTTCATACTTCTAACATTAGCAGCCATTTCCATAACCAATTAACCTCTGCGTTATACCATCAAGCATCTGAAAAAGGTGTTGTGACACAGTTATTAAAGGATGGAAGGGATTTGTTGGCTGGCATACATAATAAAGGGCAGCCTTGCTTTCCCACTTGAATTTCTGAACAGGGGCACATAAAGCAAAATCCTTACAAACCAGAAATATTTCACGCTGCTTTGGGAAGGATTTGTCCTGGGTTTGTAAAACTTTCCCAGCAATTTAAATTTTTTGTTTTATTCATTTGCTTTTAAAGGAAGATTTATTTTCTAGCAAAGCAGATGAGTACAGAAATGATTTTCCACATTGATCGCTTTCTTTTAAAGAACCTACCTGCTTTGTCGGCTTTTATTTTCCCCCCATCAAGCTGAGGAGTCCTGGTTCAGGACCAAACAGTCCTAAACATCAGCTCGGATTTGCTGCCAGGGGCCTCCCTTCTCCTTCTCCTCCCAGGAGCTGCGGTGGACGGTGCAGGGGAGGTTTAAGAGAAGACCACAGGTTAACCCCTATCCTGGTAATACGAACGAGATGAGACCATTCAGCCAGAAAACAGAAAAAAACCCCATTTGTGCACCTCATCCATAGTTGTCAGGGGAATTTATTTTTTTGTACGATTTGCTCTCTTGGAACTCCTTTGCTTCATCCGTGCATCCACACGTGCATGCACACAGGCACGCACAAAGTTTTGTGTTCAAACCCCTGCCGGCTGGGGAGCACCACGGCTGCCACCAGCCTGGGAGGAGTGTGCGACTGGGACACTTGCAGCACTGATGGTGCAAGCTACATGGGGATCCAAATATTTCACCAATATTTGATTTTCTGGCTAAAAAAAAAAAAAAAAAAGGAAATGTTGATCTGGAGTGAACGGTAGAAGGGGGAGCATTTCCCAACTAGCTCTATATTTTTTTTTCTTCCAATTTTTCTCTTTTTTAAGGGTTTTTTTTTTCCCCATTTTTGCAGTGGGGGACACTTGACAAGGAAGGGTTAGGCCATCAACAGCCATAGAATTTTTTTTATTTAGGAAACTACGTCGACACTTTAATTTAAAGATCAAAGCAAGGCAAACACCATGACTCCAAACCTCTTCTCTGTTTTTTTTTTTCCATTAAAGAGTGCTATGGAGTTTACTAGTGGTGCTACTAATGAGGTAACTTCAGCACCGATTTCCCATTATTAGCACACTATCTAGTAGAAGCTGACGATCTTTGGCCACCGTAAAACATGATTCCCAGGCCAGGTGTTGGGCTTTCAGCCAAAATGTTGTGTTTTTTCCCAACACTGCACTACAAAGGGGCCTCAACGATGATAGGAAAGATCTATTTCCTTTAGGGATCAGAGATAATTAACTCTTTATAGTTGCTTTTTTATTATTACTGAACCCATGCCAAACTTTTGCATCGCTTTACCTAATAAAAGTACCTCCTGCACTGCTGGTAGTATCCAAATGACTTTTTTCATTCATTAACAGGCAAGCCTTTAACTGCATTTTGAACTTTTTTGTTGCAAAAAGCTCTCCAAATTAGTCATTCCTGAGCATTTACACTGCATGCTTCTCTTCAGTTTCCAAACTTTATAACATCATTGTTCTTACCAAAAGGGAGGAATTTAGAAAAACATACAAGCTAGTCAAAATAATAACAGCATATGTTTCGTACAGCCACTTAAGAACCATAGTTAAGGTACCGCGTGCTATTATGCTGCTGCAGCATTGAATTAATCGATTTACAGGTTCATTAATAATAACAATAATATCACTGTTCACTTGCAAATCTCCAACACTGTGAAACAGGGGAGCATCATCATCCCAGGTTTGCAGATGGGGAAACGAGAGAGAGAAAATGGCTTGTGTGGTGCTAATGGAGCATCACCAAAGCCATGAGCACAGCTCAGCTCTTCTTCCCGGCTGCCCATGCTCTGTCGATCGGCTTCTGCCCCTGCCCAGACCAGGCACTGGACCTGATCCAGCCGCACGTTTAGACCTGGTGAGAAAATCACAGAATGGTTTGGGTTGGAAGGGACCTTAAAGGTCATCGAGTTCCAACCCCTCTGCCATGGGCAGGGACACCTCCCACTAGCCCAGGTTGCCCAAAGCCTCATCCAGCCTGGCCTTGAACCCCTCCAGGGATGGGGCATCCACAGCTTCTCTGGGCAACCTGGGCCACTCCCTCACCCCCCGCATGGGGAAACATTTCTTCCTCTTATCTAGCCTAAATCTGCCCTCTTCCAGTTTAAAATGTCAGACCTCAGCCCTTGCTTTCGGCAGCACCAAACCAGCTCTTGATCTAGGCGGGGATCCGCACACCTCCAATAATCCTTTCCTCCCCTCGGGACCTGTACTTCTCCTCTTCCACACTCTTCCCAGGGAGAAGCGACGTGTGTACGAAGGCATCACTGCGAGCCGGAGGTTCCTCTGAGATGCACCGAGGCCAAGTGGTTGATTCATTTCCCTGGGAGCTGACCTGCCCAGCCGCATTCCTAACCCTCCTTCTGACGGAGCCGAACACCCCGGTGAGAAGTCACCCAGCCTCCACAGTTACTCGAGGGCCAGCTCTCCGAGAGGGGTTTGCCGTACCGTTAAGTGTGCATTGCCACTTGTCACCATCTCACACACTCAACCGTTAAATTAACTTGCAGAGGCAAGCACTGTTTGCTCAGAGGCCGTTTGTAACATTTGCTTTTCAAAAAGCTAGTGAAAAGCTACAGAGCAGCCTACAGGAAATAATGGAAGGAAAAAGCACCACAAGAACAAGCCCGTGAAATGTTTATTTTCTGCAGCTCTGTGATCCTGATCCTCTCTGAGCAGCACCGAGGGCAGCCCCAGGACTGACACCGCCTGCCTGGGTGCGACCGAGGAGCACCGCTGTCCCACAGCGCTGAATTTACCCATCCCCAGGAACGGGGCTGTGCCTCGGAGCCAAGCCCACGGTCAAGATCTGCCCATTGCACTTGCACAATACTGCTAGAAACATAGAATTATAGAATGGTTAGGGCTGGAAGGGACCTTAAAGATCATCAAGACACTTGACGAGATGTTTAGAGACGCTTACAAGGCTGCCACCTCTGTCCCCACCCCAGGATGGGGACATTTGGAGTGGGGATATGTAAGGAGAAGCGTGTATAAAATGGCGATTTGTCCATGAAGGTCCCTCGTGCTGAGCCGCGCTGTAATAACCATCACCTGGACAACCCCATGGCAACTGGGTTGGAGTGCCCCCATTTCCTCCCAGCCTTGCAAAGGCAGCGAGCATCCCTCGCCCCGCAGCTATTGTCTGTACCGGGCAGCATTCCTGCTCTCAGAAAGAGCCACTCTCAAAAGGAAAGTGATGTGTTCTGAGCAACGCTGCGTGCTGGATCAATATCCATTCTGCTCCTCGACTTGGTATTTCCAGCGGGTTATTTATCTAGAATCTCGGAGTTTTCAACCGAAGAGCAGATTGCTCAGTTTATACCATGCACCCAGGTGGAATAAAGATCTGCAGATTTGCCACTGAATCCAAACACACAAGGAAATGAAGAGAGGAGAATAAAGATAAGTAATATTCACGGCATTTGGGATTTGCCTTTCTTTTGAAGTTGCATCTGAACACAGACTTAAAAACATAATCTTCCCAGATCCAGGCTCTAGGATTTTAATCTGGATTTCTGGCTGATAGCAACTAAAAGCTGACAGCACAGAAGTATTTTATTTAAAAGAATGATCGGCCTAATGATATTCCACTGAAGCGTGGCCTCCAGATTGGAGCTGGTCACACGTACAAAGTGCGGGGAAAAGCTTAGTTACACGAGATCACAAAGGGAGTTAATAGAACCAGGATCCACGTTCAACGTCTTTTCCGTTCTCGGCTCTTTGTTCTACCCATTAGTATACACTGACTCCCTTTGGTAAGATCCTTTGTATTTCCAACTTATCAGGGTCTCATAAATGAAAGTCCTGTGCTTTTATCTACTCATTCCCTTTAATAAGTGTCACAAACATTCTGTGTGATTGATTAACCGGTAACAAGAAAGAGACGAAGGAGGAATATGCAGATTAGCATATTTTTCTTTGCTCAAAGAAAGGCATTTTATCCGTACGCGGTACTTATAATATATTAAGCTGCCAAAAGTGTTAAACAAAGGAGAAACTGAATTACAGTACAAAACACAGTGACAAGGCCAAATTTATCCTTGGTGTAACTCACTGATGGCAGCGGAGTTAAACCAGAGATGAAATAGGCTCCCGACGTGTACATGACACACCCCAGTAAGCACAGAGGGATATTCATAGATTTCGCAGCCAGAAGGGACCGTTACGATCGTATCGTCTGACTTCCTGCATAAACACAGGCGAGAAAATTTTACCCATTTCCCCATTACGCACACAGATGATCGGCTGAAAGATTTTATTCCTTTCGAGTTGGCAGGGGAGTTGCTTAGGTACTGCTATGGGAAGATGCTGCGTGCTGCTCTGCGGTGCGGAGCATCTTCCCCTAATCCCCGACGGCGGTGGGAGGTTGTGCTCAACAGTTTATTCTGCATTCATCACTGCAGGGGCTGGAGGGAGAGGATGAAAGGGCTCGTTGCACCCAGTCTGTGAGCGCTTCCACTGCGAGGGATTTTGCCGGCAACACAAACACGTCGCTCCCCTCTATAGCGGGGCTGGAGGTTAATACAGGTGTCAAACACAGAGATTCATGCTAGGTAGGTGTGGAGGATATATTTACCTGTTCTAGGCAGGAAGGACTCTTTGGTGAAGAGGTAGATAAGGGACCTGGCCATGGTTAGCATTGCCATGGCAGAAAACACTTCATCCCAAGGAATAATATAGGTGTAGATGATAATCGAGGCAAAAATGTGTATTACCTAACGCATCGTTAACTCCACACGGCGGAACAGGCAGAGTGTGCGGAACAGCCACTGGGACAGGTACAATCCACAGCAACTGCCTCCCAGGAAGGAACTTCACACCTTGCAAGACACCAGCCCTCTCCCCTTACCTAGGAAACACGCCCCATCAGCTTTCATTTACCCAAAGGTGTACCCGGACTCGCTGATGGGAAGGTGCAGAGAAGAGGGGTAAGACGAAGCTCACAACTCCCACTTGGCATCATCTGAGAACTGATTAAGCATGTGTGCTGACCCTCAGGTACTCACACACAGCATGTGTGAGGTTCTGCACCACTGCTCCGTGTGCCAGCTCTGGGGTGGGAAATAAAAAGATGAAATTCACTTTTTTGTTTATTTGTTGTATGCATTTACTGATACACTACTTCTGCACATCTTCGTAGGTGCCAGTCTCAAACTGAACCTTAACACACCTTAGCATTTTCCCCTTTGTATGACTCACTGTGTTGGGTGTCCCACCTTGCCTGTTAACAGAGCTCCTTCCTCTCCACACCACCTCTTCCATCACGCCGGTGATGTGATTTCATCCTGCGACTCGCAGTGATGCCCAGTGTGTGCATTCCTACAGCTACTTCCCTACAAAGACTTCACACTTCCCATGCGTTGATGAACTAAATTCTGGAAAAGCCTTGTGAGGGGAGTATCGTATGATCCCTGTATCATGATGGGAAGCTGGGCCCTGGAGGAGATTCAGAGACATTTTTACTCTTGCAAAGCTAGTCCAAGAGCTAGAACCTCATCTCGCACCTCTGAAGACTTTGCCTGAACCAGAGGATGTCTTCCTCATGTACGGTACTACCCTGGATGATCTCCCACTCTGCAGTTTGAATACAGGGCACAAGCACAAATACACTAGCATCCATACAATCTATATATTTCCTGACATATCCCACACCTTGTATCTCCTGAACCCTGATCCTGAACCTCTGACCGTGCTAATTCCGAGAAGATTTGTGCTACGCACTCCCAGGGCTGGTGCCTTCTCTCAAAGCCAGTCTTTGGAGGGCCATGCACATTTGCAAGATTATCTTTTTGGCTTCTGGTAGCAGAAATCAGAAACAGATTATTTGAAATGAGGAGCGCCTACCATTTTAGCTCCAGGCCAGGTGGACATGGATGACCTAAAGGGATATATTTAGCAATGAACGCTTCAGACCGCAGTGCGTATGTGTATCCAGTTACTAACTGTTAATCATGTCTCCTTCCCCCAAATTGGCCAACCAAAAGGACACCTGGCAATTCTGGAACATTCCTCTTAGATTACTAATATCAATAGTAAGTGAAAGAGCTTGAAGAATGTCACATTAGTTGCTGATGGCTCCCTTCCGCCATACTTCTGGCCAGCGAGCTTTGGCAGATGTGAGTCCATTCTGGCCAAATGCAATTCAGTGTTTAAGAATGTGCTCACTTTCCTGGGACCATCTGTTTACTTTTCTGCTGAAGGAACTCCAGCCTCTTTGGCAACCTCATTGTATTGTACTCAATAAATCCTGACATGTAGCAAATTTATTTTTTTTTGGCAGATCTTGAAGCTGAATGCCATCCAAATTGTTCATTATTGATATTAAAACCGATTTGTGCATCACCAACCATTAAAGGAATGTCCTAAATATCTCCATGAATGAGAAACTGAGTAGTCCATCAGAATACATTTATCAACAGTAACATTAAACCGAAAGAACAGTTCGATGGTTTTTCCTGCTATTGCAAAAGCCCACCTCCAAGAGTACTTACTTATTTCCTTTTTGCAAGACTCAAAATACACAAAGAGCAAATGTACAAATTCAAAAGTCAAACGAAAGGCATCTGGCCCAAATGGCCAAAGAGCTACCTCATATGGTCCAACACATTGCTGTCCGACCACAGCAAAGCCTCTTCTCCCTATATGGGTTTGATCTCCTCTTCAAGTAGTTGTCTAGACTGTAGGATCTTCAAGGCATCATTAGGCTTGTAAAATAGTTAATGTGAATTTTCAGTCCTCTAACTACTGTACTCTGATGTCCAGTATGGATATCCATTTCATGACAAAGTATAATGAAGCTTTCAAAGTATCTGCAAATATCTACAAAAAATAATGATGTGTACTTTCTGTACTTGCAGACTGTATAGCCACATCAGATTTAATTAAAATGGAATAATTTTCTGGGTAAGGAAATTGGTGCAAAATTAAGTTCACTAGACTCATGTTTAAGGACCCATTTCTGTTGGATTTTTGCAGAAGTACTGCAGGATTATTTGGCTCTGGTTGTTGCTGGCATATCACTTGTCAGCAGAGTCCATCATGTATTTCACATGATTTTTCACATAAACTTGCAGAAGCTTTGGAAAAATCCAATCCCTCGATCTCCCATAGAGGAATGGACTACATTTTTTTACTGAAAAAAAAAATCAATACTTAGCGAATGTAACTATCTGTCCTGACACACCGCATTGAGAGCAAGGATTCTGCTGGAAATTTTTTATCTTTCCTCGTTCCTTTCTGCTCTAATAACTATTAAAAATTCTGACCTGAAGTATTTGCCCTTTATAGTATGTTGGACACTGATGATGAAAAGTAGAAATTGGACAACTGTTGGAACAGTCCCATGTAAGTAGTTGGGTTCAAAACCAACGGTTGGCTTCATAAAGAGCATCATCAGTTTGCTTCCTTTTCTTTTTTTCCTTTGCAACAGATGGCTCAGGAAGGTCTCATTTCTAAATAAAATATTCTCCTTCTCTCTACATGGAGCAAGCATGCAGCCTCGACAGCACGCTAAACTTTTGAACTTCTCCTCTATATTCTCCAGACGCACTCGCAGATTCCTCCCCAGTTAATTTAATGCTGCTGAAAGACTGCAGATTGATAGCTCAGGAGACTGAAGCCTGTTGTTCCACACAGGTAATTATTCAGTAGGACAAATGTTTCCTCCCATCGCCCCGTCACGGCAACTCCAGCGCTGAGGGCACCCAGCTGATGGCTGGGATGGGAGCGCTGCTCCTGCACCAGCTCCACAATCTGTCTCCTTGTCTAGCTCAGTGCCAGCCAGAGAGCTAGCACGGATTTTAGGATGTAGTAGATATCTCTGCACTAGAAAATAGAAGGAGGCTGCCAACATTTACAGATCCCTCTATTAACGAACCGTCTCCGTTACAAGAGGCACACAGCAGCTCCAGCAAGCAGCCTTCCAGTCGCAAGTCAGTGCACGAGGGCTTTAAGGAAACGTGTTAATAATATCACCGCGTGTGACAGGGGAGCTCTTCTTTTAATCATCTCTGCTCCTTGGCAGGAGCCAAGGGGAAAGGGCTTACCTGGCTCTGAGCACCCTGTATTCCTTATCAAGACCTGATCTTCTCTTTTGTCTCACTTTCATCAAACTGCTGGGTCTGTTAAAGGAACAGATGGTCATTCTAAATATTTCAGTTAGAATTAAAAAAAAATAATCTCTGATATTCTGCTTTTTGTTGTCAAAACCTCTTCTCTTCTCCCCCTGGCCATGTCACCCCACAGAAGCTGACAACAGTCCCCTCTTTCCTCTTTGCACATGAGTGCAAAAGCTTCTCCTTGTGCCTTGTGTGCTCATTGCAAGCGTGAATCCGTACCCACCCGTGCAGTGGGAACAGAGCTGAAAACTGGAATGGATCAATGAATAACCAACTAGATAAATGTCCATCCTCAAGGCGAAGTTCTGCTCCTGGTTGCTCATTACTTTACACAATCTTCTGGCTCCACCGGGGCAGGCATTACACAGGGTGGGAGATGAGGAGCTTGGTAGTCCTCTGCGGATTTCTGGGAATCTTCTACTACGTGAACTGGCAACTTTGCTCTCCATGCTGTTCTGTCACCGTCTCCATTAAATGTTCATATAACCTAGGGTTGTGTAACCGGCTCAGAGAACAACCTCACGGATGTCAGGAAATCTGTGTTTTATTTGGGTAAATGTTGGGTAATGGGTTCTCCATGGCTTTGGATTTCCAGATGTCAATCTGGGATACTAATTCGCAGCCTGTTCCTGGAATTTGTGAAGCTTAATGGATGGGAAATTAGACCTAATTAAGCACAAGTGATTTGTATGGAAGAAGATAAAAGGCCGGCTCTGATTTGCGCTTCGGTATTTAGACATGATCTTTTCCCAAAATATTTCTTCTACAAGGGCTAAGGTTCTGACACGGCTGGTAACATCCACCATCCCAGGTATAATGTCTTCACAAGTCACTACATAATGCTGCGGCGGATAATTCTGACAGCTCCCGCGGGAAATACCAGCAAACACAAACCCGAACGCTTTCCACTCAAAGTACAAGATGTACTTCTGAACTTGCCTCCTCAGTCATGTGTATTAGAAACAGAAACAAAACCTTTCCAAATAAAACACCAAAGTGCTTACACAAGGGAGGACAGGAAAAAGAAAGCATCTGAAAGATGTTAGCCATCTCGTTTAATGCACTGCTCCGAAGTCCATCAATGAACGGTACGAGAAACGACACAGCCTCACCAGCACCAGCAGGGCTTGGGGCAAACGCTGATGGCCAGCTACGCCACACTTCCTTGTAAAAATGGAGTCAATAAACACTTGCTCCCCTGCAAAGGCTTCAACTCGCATTTCTTCGGAGCAAAGCTGCAGCTGCAACACGCGCCAGATGGTACGGAAAGCACTGCAGTTCAATAGCACCTTCTGTCTGCAAGCTCCTGGTATTTAGTTGCTCTGCTCTCTCTAGTGAAACATAAAAAAATATGGAAAACAAATGAATTATTTTTTTTTTTGCCTGTAGGACATGAAAATAACTGATTCAGGACTATGATTTCTAATGGTAGGACTGTGGAAGGCCCTAAAACTTCCTAGAAGCTGGGAGTATATTCCAGTGGAAAGATGCCACTGTGCTTGCTCTTATTCTGCTTAATTCTTTTTCACCAAACATCTGCTGGCCACCGTTACAGAGACGACATGAAGATATTGGGCTATGGGAACCTTTGGTCTGAAGTGACAAGTTTTACATCTTTATGGTGTAACCCACGTTGGCTTCACTGGGAAACCCATGCGTGGGAAGTAGAGTAAGCAGTGGCCTTGGGGTGTAAGTGCCCCTGGCAAACGCAGCGACTCCGTATAAATGACAGCTGGTGGCATTTTCAGGAAGGGCTCTCCCCTCTGCAGGAAGTATTTTCAATGCACCAGGTGACAGCACTTATAAGACTAAAAATATCATCGCCGTCAGGACCAGCCACTCCTGCTCTTGTATTTCAAGCGTCTGGATGCTTTTCCTCCCACTCTGCTTCATTTATAAATATTTGTAATGATTCAGATGTCGAAGTGGAGTAAGACAACCTCAGTTTAGAAGGGTTTAATATATTTCCCCGCAAAACAATTGTCACTCTAGGACAACAACGTGTGACCTTTTGTCTTCTACATACTCGTTGAAAACTTTGGCCAAAGGCACACACCTCTACCTCAACAGCTTTGTAGGTGAACGAGTCTTATAAGGTTGGATATGGAACCTAAAGAACCATAAAGTATTTTCACTATAGACCTACTGCAACTAGAAGATTATTTAATCGAACTTTAAATGGGTTTTAATTAATTCAGCAAATATTGAATCTGCTAACAACTGCTGCTTAGAAAGTAAATTCCATGGAGCAGGGATGGGTATTATCTCTGTGTCAGGCATTACACAAAGCATATCGACGACACCAATAGCAAGCAGGGATCTGGACCGGCAGTTATCGAACACAGGATTCAGCTATTTTTTAATCTAAGGATCTGCTCCAATTCCGTATCGTGAATGTATCGGTATATATAATTAAGCTTCAATTTTACTGTTGTAAAACAATACATCAAAGGGCATATGGTGCTCCCAGGTCCCTGGTTTTATTACTCACCCATCATGTTGTGCTAGAATTTATAAAACCCACCGGCCTTTTCGAAGGGCTTGGTGTGGGCACAGCCGCTGCCACTGCCAATACGGGAACGACAAACCCAGAACTTGCAGCCAAACGTGTTTGATGCCCCAGGCAGAGCAATGAGGTGCCTGTTTACACGTGGGCAGGTTGGGATGGCCGGTGGCATGTGCCCTGGGCAAAAGGCTGATTTTTGGTTAGGCACCGTGTCCCTCTTCTTCTGATTATTCTCTCATGGGTTCTTCCTTTCACTTTTATTAATCCTGAAAAAATAATTACTGCAAATTATTTGATTAGTCAAAATACAGGAATCAAATTATAAATAGATTTTTTTAAACAAGTTATATGAAATCATGATACAAAAGTTCACAGTAATTAGTCCCCTACTAACAATTATACAGAAATTATAGTACGTATGCTGTAGTTCTTTTTCTTTTATTAAAAAAATGATAGAATTTGCAGATTTCTATCAAATTGGAATGGTGAGCCATATGTAGAACACTATCAAAACCCAAAACATCAGAAAATATTGACATTTTGGGAGCAAAGACAGAATAAGGATTTCAACATTTCAACATGAATCACACGCATCACTTTTAAGAAGAAAGTCCAATTCTTATTAATAATTGAAAGGCAGGCTTGTGTGGGAACGCTCTCCCCCTGCAAGCACCCTGGCAAAGCACGCTGCCTGCAGATGCGGCTACACCGGGAACCTTCCTCCCGCCCTGTCACCATCTCCTGTGTGCCGGCGCCAGCTCGCTTCAAGAGATTTTAAAATCAAACTATCCGTCCTCATTTCACATGTAGGACTGACACCTGGAGCGCGATGCTGTAAATCTTCTGCACTCATGGGAGAAGTGGTTTCTAGACTACACCGAATCCTGACCACGCACCAACGCTGTGTTTGGGGAGAAGTACCAGAGGAAGGTGATGGGGAGCTCTCCTTCCCCTCCCAAAGAGCAGGGCTGAAGGTGATTAACCTACGCTGGGGTCAACCGCAGGCATCCAGATGCTCTGGCAGAGTGCTGCACCCCCCTTTCCCCAGCCCTGCATCTGCTACCCTCCCTTCCTGCTCCCCTTCCCGTTGAGTAAAGCGCCACTGCAGAGCCAGAAAGCACCCTTCCCTCTTTCCCAAAAGCTCCACGAGCATCCCAAACCCCACCGCCACATCCCCGCGGCCATTCTCCACCTGGGGGACCCAGCCCAGGGTCCACCTGAACGCAAGGAAACTAAAAATAAGCTGAAATAGGAGTGGCAAACTTCCTAGCAGCAACAATTTTTTTACCACCACTCCAGTCGGCAGGTTCGAGAGGGACTAGAATACTCCAGGAGCTTTGCTTTATGGTGAACAGCCGCATTATCCCGGCGAAGAGCTCCTGCCAGGGCTGCAGCGCTATCGCTCCGTGCAGGAAATAGCTTAATCCTATCATCATCTCCCCGCAATTTTCCTCTGTATTTTGATGTCTATTGGTCCAAAGATACAATTTTATTTGAAAGAGAGTTTATTTCAGACTCCAATGTGTCAAATTTAATTTCAAGAGGTTTTATTGTAGGGGAAAATATATATATATTTTTTTTTATTTTTTTTTTTTTAAGAGAGATTAGAATTGTACTAAATAACCAGCACGGAGTTTCTGCTCCCTAAATTTAACTGTTTCCGAGGCAGATACAGATCAAGAACTGACATTTATTCCCTCACTTTAGATTTCTTCAGATGTTTTTATTCACTATTGCCTCTGGACAAGCAATATCAAAACATTATGTTTGGAAGGATCATTCCTGTGGGGACTCTGCACAGCAGGAGCAGAGCTTTGCCGACTGCCTGCATCGGTTTTGGATGGAAATCTCCGCACTGTCACTTCAGAGAACTCATTCCAGCAGGTGGTTTATGATGCCGAGTGAGTTGCGCTGGAAAAAAATAAAAAGTGAAGGATTTTGTCAGTAGAAACAAAGTTTAGCGTGGATCTGTGCCAGGGAAGATGAGGTTTATGAGTGCAATACTCCTAGTGCACATGAGACATGATATCAGTGGTGAGAAATTTATTGCAATCATCTTCCTATTTCCATTTCTTCCTTCTTTTTGGTGACATAATAGCGTAAAGAGGAAAGGTCACACCTTGATGCCAAGATGATTCATAACTTTAATACCAGCAGGAACAATTGACCTAAACAATCTTTGGCTAAAGTGTATTTCCAGCAGTGCTTTCAGCCCCGCTCCGAAGCCGAACAAATAGAGAAATATCCACCGCGAGGTTATTGTGATATATTCAGAATCACCTGCCTGAGGAAGGAGGTTGATGTCTCCGAGATGCTAAGACAGAGCTATCCAAGAACTGAACCATATTTGTCTTGCAGCTGCCGCCCATGGAGATGGCTCCATGGCATCTCCGCAGACAAGCCCGTTGCACGCACCAAAACTAGTCTGGAAATAAAGGGAAGTCACGATGGATTTTCCGAATGCATGATATTGACAAAACTGTGGATATGAAAAAGTGAAGACGAAGGACAGTACAACGGCATTTGCTGCTTTGGCAAGGTGAACCTCATTAACCCATTGCTTTGCTGTTCTTTTTTTTTTGTCCACGAAGGCAGACTTAGAAAATGCGAATGAGGGAGCAGCACCAACGTGGGGATTGAGAAATGTGCGCCACCGTTTCTGTGGCTGCAGAATGGGCTCCAAAAAGAAGCCTGAGAGCAACAGTGTGCTAGAGATGCAGCCCCACGGACGGTGAGCGGGCTCAGTCCCAACGCCGGTGGGCTGGAAGCATTTGCGATTCGGTCGGAAGGTCTACCCACAGAAAACTGATCTTATCCAGAGGACACCGAGCCATGTTGTCAGAGAAACTACTGCTTTAAAAAACCGTGTCACAGGACAATAAATATATGCACAGATTGATTTTGGCCACAAACCGATAAATACGTACAACCAATGAGCCCAGCTTTGGGTTGTAACGAACAGGACCCAATTCCGACACAACCCACGACTGCAATGCTCAGGCTAGTTGGAGAAGCTAATGGCTCTTGAAATAAATTTTTCTTGAAGAAAATTTCGGCACCAAGTATGACAAGAAAAATGTAAAAGGAGAGAAAACAGAAGCAAATGGAGATGTGAGCTGTCCTGGTGTGTGCTCTGTCAAAGAGACATGAGTGGGCAAAAAATCCGAGGGAGAAATACAAAAGGAAGACAGGAATCTTGAAAGTGGCAGGATGATTAGCAAAAGGATAGAGCAAGGTTCAGAAGATTGTATTGCGCCGAGAAGATCACATTATAAGAGGCAGGTTGTCTCATACTCCTGTGTCACCGCTTAAATCCAATTACATCTGGTAGCAATAAAAGCTGACAGACACAGCAGGTGTTATCAATGCAGGTTTTGGTAAGCAGCCATCCAGACATAGACCATCACTGGTACCCAAATGGGCACCTTTGGCAATCTCAGCGAAGAACCTGAACACTGCCTGGATGTTGGATTGGAAAGTGTTTTTCTAGCCCAGAACGGAGGGGCTTGCTGAAGCCGACAGAGCATGAAGCCAGGTATTACTCAGCGGCTGCTCACCGCTCCCCGAGCGACCAGCTACACCCCCTTAGACCATTTCACATCTTTTCCCCAAGCGTTCCTCCAGTTTGTTTTTATTCCCTAAAAACCCAAGCCAGTTTCTCTCTTCCCCTCATTCTCTTCTCACACGGGAGCTAAATAAAATCCTGCGCAAGTTTTGAAAAGACGTCATAAGGATAACATCCTGTGTTTAGATTAGAGTGGAAAAGGGGATGGAGGGGAGGCATGTTCGACCTTCAGGACATAAACTGCCAAAACAACTTTGCAATTGGGATAAAAATTCAGTTTGGATAGAATTTGCTGTTGCTTGACGCTCAAGGAGGTTCTTTTACACTCCTTGGAAACACTTGGTAGTAACCTCTACTCGAAGTGGGGCAGTATGTCTACATTGTTTGGGTACGCCGACCTGCACTGCACCACAATCTGCAGTGACACATCCCCACGTCACCATTCTCAAACTTCATTGTGGTTTCCCTCTTTCACTTAAAGATTTTTTTAACTCACAGCCCAAACAGTGCCTTTGTAACTTCACGTAGACGACAGCAGAGCTAACACGCAAAAAACTCCCAAGCTCTATGCTCATAAGATACGGTTGCCACATTACAAACAAAAAAGATTTCAAATTATTTTATGATAGCACCAGCCTCTCTCTGACTTGCATCAACGCCCATCTGCAGTTCTCCTAACTGTGTCTGGTCTTTTTTAGACTTTCCTTCTGTTTCCCTGCCCTGTGGACCGCCGAGCACCCATCGCACGCAGGGTCCAGTCCATGGACGGGGAAATGACGCGCGCAGAAATGAGCAACTCAGCCCAGGTCCCGTGGGAAGCCTGCAGCAGAGCAAGGAAATGAAGCTTCTAAAAGCAAGTCTTAACTACCAAACCGGCCTCTTTTCCTCTCAGTAAGTTATTAAGCCCCTGCAAAGTCTTGACCCTCTATCAAAATGGCATTTGCAAAAGAGGATTTTAATGTTTAAACAGTGCTCGAGTTAAAAATATATTGAACATTCCATTTACATTTCGGACAAAGTATATTGAATTTACCACGAAAATATTCCTATAGAGGCAAGATAAAATAAATGAAAAGACAGCTCTCCTTGTACTTCATATTTTTTTCTGCAGAACTAATATAGGATTAAAGAGGAAAACCTGGTAGCTGCAGGAACAAGTTTGAGCAATCGCTTGTCACTTGCAGTTAGCAGAAAAATATATTCTAACAAGATATTACTTGTAGAATTTCCACTATAAATCTTTTATTCATTCCAAGGAATCCCAGTCCAGGCATTTGCCATACCGCATTGTCAAAAATAATGCCCAGCATAAACGGTGTGCGAGAGACCATGAACATCAGAGATAACAAGAGCACTAACACCTTATGGGCCTTAAAAACCCACCAGTGGTATTTCTGGTCTCTCATTAAAATTGAGATAAAAATATTGTTTCAGAACGACTTTTATGCTTAACGATTAAATGCAAGCATTGATTCTTTGTTTATGGTTTTGCCCACTTCTTAAAAATTGCTGAGTGGATGTAAACAAGAAAGTAAATTTTTACGGCCCCGTTCTGTTGCTGGGCAGGAGAATAACCGAACATCGAAACAACCCGGCAACTGAAATGAGCAGCAGGAGCAGGAGAACACCTGCGAAATACCAACGGGAAGAAGAAACCTGATGGAGAGGGAGCCATGGTGTAAACCAGCGTGTTTCCAGGGAGGTCAGGGACCGTTGGCAATTTCCATGGGTGAAGGAGATGCAGGGTTTGACCTGCACACTTGGAATTTCTGCATTTAGCAGAATTACTGGCAGCGAACGTAGAGCTTCTTCATCGCGTTGGGTCAGCCAAGAGCTGTGGTTTCCGTCACCGCTAGTTCCTAAAATTGGTTTGTAGCTCAGAGGTTCCCAGTTGAGAACTGCTCTTCGTGGCAGGACTCAAGCCCTGGCTAAGCCGGGGCAGTTCTCGGCGCTGATTTTGGGGAGTGTTGGGTCACAATTATTGTGAACTTTCAGAAGAACATGCAGAGGAGGGCAGAGCCTGGGGTTTGTGCCATCGTCACTCCAGCTTGAAGCTCTCGTGCCGACTCCACGCCGACACCTGCACTAACGCGTTGCATCCCTTTGTCTTTTTCTGAGGATCGCTCAGATAATGCAACTTGACAGCTACTACTTGGGACTGAGGACACTTTGCTGAGCCTTTCCTTTTTCAAATTTCCATATTCAAATCCTGATATTTATTTTTTTTTTATATCAGGGTTTCCTCTGCTTCAGTTCTCTCTTTGTACCATCTTTACAGAGGGTCTGTCCTGCTGAGCTCTTTCCCTTTGCTTTTTCTATTGCCTTGGACTCTCTCAGATGCATTTTTTTCCACATTCAGCTCATTTGGGAGCGTGAAGGGCAGAAGGTGTGGGATGCCAGAGGGAAACACGCTGCAGTGTAGCTGTGTCAGTAGGGTGATGAGCCCTTACTGCAGCTTGATCAAGAGAGCTCCTGACAAAGGCAAGTTTATAAAGTGACTTCTGCCAAAACTCCTGGCACGTTTATATCTCAAACATGGTAAGGAAGCCATGAGGTCACCTCCTTCTTGGAGAGGTTCTCCTTTCTTTCCACCCCACTTTGATCTTTCCACCAATTCATTTTATTTTCTTCTAATTCATCCCTCAGCTTTTTGTTTCTTGCGTTTCTCTCATCCCTTGACCTCCAGAGGCCGTGAGGGCAAGAAGCAGCTTTTCTCCCAGCTCACTTACCAGAAGTAGATGGGGAAAAAAACAGAGATAGATTTCCCAGATAGGGAAAGATAGGTTTGTAGTTTCATTAACATATCCTTGCTTTCATAGCAGAAGCACAGGGCATGTTTCCTTCAGCTGTAGAAAACGGAGAGAAAATTAGGGGAGGGGACACAAAAAATGGAAGATGACCTCCATGCTTTGGTCTCTGCTGGTGTTAGAAGACGCAGAGTGAACCTGACTCTTCCTGCTAACATCAAGCCTCATGGAGGTCTGAAGTAGGATAGCCAAAAATAACAACATGCCTTTGATCTTCATCAGACCTGGAAGGTGGCATCAACATTTCCTCAGCATGAAATTTGGAACTGCTGCAATAACTTATGTAAGATCAAATGTCTGTGTACCACATCACATCACCATATGTCCTATGTAAAAGAAAAAAAAATCAAAAATTAATTTGCAACTGTTTGGAAGAATATTTTTAATTAGGAGTATTTTTCATACCCCCCACTTAGAGAGGGTGCTGCCACGTTTCCAAGAGTTATTGTATTAGCTATAGAGCTCATACAAAGGGGAAAATTATAACCATAAAGGGAAAATGATAACTGATCAAATTTTAAAGAAACCTCTAAAAATAGCTTGTCTAAAGCCCATAATGTCACAATGATAAAGTCTAAGATCTCAGGTCCTCAAAGAGCCTAGAGCAAGATATGTCCCATTAGGAAGTTTGGGCTTTTCCATTAATTTCTCCGCAGGATACAGACATCGCTTCTGACTACAAAGGCTTGAAAGGTAACAGAGCTGCAGCATCTCTCCAGCCCAAACTGAAATATTCCTGAGCTCCCATGCATCGGCGTCTGGGAAACAAGATTTAGCACTAAGCAGCTATTTGTCTACCTTAAGATGTGGGTGCATCTTCCAGTTATAGAAGATGAGGAATTTGGAGCTGCTCGGAACAGTGGGTG
The DNA here is from genome assembly GCA_011057875.1 of Pterocles orientalis. Classification (NCBI taxonomy): domain Eukaryota; kingdom Metazoa; phylum Chordata; class Aves; order Pterocliformes; family Pteroclidae; genus Pterocles; species Pterocles orientalis. The sequence goes on along the minus strand of WKFP01014989.1, from coordinate 98,496 downwards.
GGCTAGAGACAGCCTTGGCAAAGATGGATTCGCAGACAACACAGGGGGTTTGGTTCGAAGTGCAGGATAATGACAGTTTGTTATACTGCACTTCAGTTTATCGCAGCTGCACCATACTGTCCATTCGGGGTCTATTTTGGATGTAAGATGAGCTCTAACCTTAGGCAGACGTTCCTAATAACCACTTTCTTTGCCGTTAGGATAATAAACCACTGGTGATAAACAGTGACCTCATCTTTTGGAATTAAGTCCTCCAGTGGTCAGAAAACAACAACCGAAAAATACCTCTTGAAAGCCAGCGCAAGCTTTGCTTGAGCATTTTTTTTCCAGTTCCAAGGTATTTATCAGCAGCAGGAACACGATTTATATTCTACAGCCTGTGCTCACTGCTAAAATTTATACCAATCAGCAGAGTCATTAAGTCCTACATTTGCCTTCCTCTAATCCACTGTTAGATTAAATGGTTCAATTAATAATAAATATTAGCAGTTTATTAGATTAATAGTTACACCACGACATTAGTGTATGTGGTTGCAGAGAGACAGAAATGAAGCAACAGTTTCCCACTAAATCATTTTTAGCCCAGCAGTGTACCATATGTTGTTCTGCCGCTCTCATCTCGTCTTTGCGAAAAACAAAGCCAAAACCTTCGGCTTCACCCGCCACTTCTCGTTATCCAGCCACGGCCCAAGGATGTAGATGGAAACGAGGAGCCAGCCTGCGCTCTGAGCAAAGCCACCGAACTCAGCAAGGCTGCAGGAGGGGAGACAGTCCAGGCTTTGACCCATTTCTTTGGGAAAATTACCCCTGGACATGGAGATAATCCTCCCCAGTAAGCCTGGCTCTGGGCAGGAGGAAGCACCAGATTAGTGAATTTGGTTCTGCTGAAGGGACGGACACTTAGCAGCTGGAGAGGCTCTGCTATCCCACGCTGAAAACGCCGGGGTGATAACATGCCAAATTGTTGCATCTGTACGTGCTCTGTTTTCAACCACAAAACGGATTGCAAAAATGTTCTAATTTTATAAGGCAAAGGAAGAACCAGCGAAAGGGAAATTTGGTTACATTGTCCAGGAAACTTCTGTTCATGTCAATGTGCTATTTGTCCAACATCCATGTGTGTTATAAATAAGGACCATGGACTAACTGGTAGGAGAGTGGGGAGAGGACAGTCAGGAGACTCACCCCGAGCTGGGCACCTTTTTATTTCTTCCATCTCTCTCAGCCACGTCCAGTGAAGTGTCTTCTCATTGCTGTTGATTTGTTCTTTCCAGCCCTGACCTTTCATTTAGAGTTGTCTACTTCTTCCGCCTTATCCCTGGGTAAATCCCACCCTGCTTTGTGCCTCAGTTTCCCTCATCCATGAAGACAGGATAACGAAACCTTCCATAAAGTGTCCTTGGATGCAAAGCACTAAAGATATTATCAGGGAGTGACAACTACGTTGGACCATATTCATCTCAGGGACATTTATGGAGGGGCCAAGAACGCGTTTTCATGGTCTTCTCTGCTCTTAGTTGATGGATAACATCAAATCTGTATGAAAACCGAGGAGATCTGCAAAACCACATGAAAACGCCGTTCCAGTCAAGCAGTTCTTAAACTGGCACTTCCCACGAGAAGTTTCCACCTTCTCCTGAAGTTTGATTTACAAAAAAAAAGGAGTGGGGTAGAAAGCCTCACCATCTCGACAAAACAGCAGTTGAAAGGATCATGATTTCTCCACTCTTCTGAGCTCGGAGACAGTAAAAATGATTTAACTTTGGAAATGTACACTGATGGGTATATTCTTAACTCCCATGGATGTGAATAGCTGGGGGTGCATGACTACAGTCCCACGCGCTGAGATGAGATAATTACAGTTGTACAGGAGTGGAGGCACTGCCAATATCCCATAATTAATTTACAGACAGAGTATTTCCTCCTCCTTTCCCCCCATTAAGTGTAGAGAAAATAAATGTTCTTAGGAGTTGGCAGTTTCTCTTTAGTTTGCATATTCCTCCTAAATATGAACATTATGTTGTTTACTCATCTGTTAATGACAGCTGATTATCAAACCATAAATATACATGTATCTAATGGTTTGTGAACATTAAACATCAGAATGCAATAGATGTGGGTGTACGCAGGAACCCAGTACCGAACAATTGTTTAGCACGTCGCCTCCGCAGCGGTGTCTCAATCTGGGCGCTGTCACCTCCTGTGTATAAGAAGCGAACTGACTTTTCCAGCTGCTGTTACAATATTTATTTGTTGCCACATGCAAATGGATTTTCTTTTGCTTGAGCCACCTCATCTGCACAATCCAGAGGTGTTACTGCTTTTTGCTGGCTGCTGGGTGTCTTGGAAGGAAACTCGACAAGCCAAATGCCTTTTAGTTTTCAGCCTCTCTCTCTTTCTGTCTTTGCTCTTGGTCACCAAGTAAAATAAAATCCCCCTGCACTTAGATTCTCCCACGTGGTTATTTTCTCCCTCTTTCTAGTGCTAAATCCATCCTTTTTCCTTACCCTTTGAATCCAAACCCCACGAACTGTCTTCCTCCTCCTTACTTTCCATCCATCCCTCTTCTGAAATCTTGCTTGAATTCTCCTGCTCAAGTTGGCTTCTCCTGTTTTTCTGACCATGTGAACTTCCACTTCCTTGAAGTCCTTCATGATTTGACTCCTGTTGCAGAGGTAATTAAATTTTCTTTTGTGTCACCTCTCTTTCAGTTCCATACTTATATACCTATATAACTAATATTTTTATTTATTTTTCTTTCCTAATTGTCCTCCTAATCATTTCTCACTCTCTGTGCGCTGCAACTCACTCCCCACTCTCTACTTGCAGCGCTCTCTTCAAAACTAGATACAAAATCTTTGGATCTGAGTTCTTGAAGAAGGTAAAGGGAACTGTGTAGAGTTCCTAGGTTGTTGAGCTTGGAGAAAAATCCAAAGAAACTTGTCCCTTGGAGCCAACGTGCAAAATGCCACGTGTTCCCTGTAGGTAGGAACTACCCTTGGCTTCGGCGGGTTTCTGTTAGAGGCAGGACTGGTGGCATCTTCCCATGCCAAAGCCCCTGGGAACAGCAGTATTTACGACACTGTGGATCTTGCGCTTGGTCTTGTTAATGCATTTGAATGGTCTCTTTCCATTTTGCATGGGTTTAGGTCTGGCAGTCTCAGCTAAGGAGAATTTTGCATCGCAGCGGTGTCTTCCCAACGGCACTGAGCATTTTGTCATTGCTTTTGATGGGATCAGAATAGGTTGGTCAACCATTTTTGGACAACTTGCAAGGAATACAGTGAGCAGGACTTGTCTCACAAGTAGATGTGTAATCTTCAAGATCATAATTTTGATGCTGTTGCAAGTTACGGGAAGCATTTAGTAATTTGGATCAAACAAAAGCACTGCTGTGCTATAATTCCAGATTCAAGGTCTGAAAAATTTCACTTGTCTTTTTAGTAATTATTGATGAAGGGAATAAAGCTGCAGGTGAACACAAAGGGCTGGCTGTTTGCATTCCTGCACTGCCAGCACGCCAGATTGGATAGCAAGCAAGTCATTTTGCCTGGAACTAAACCAGTGGACTGCTGACAGATAGGTGTCGGTGCAGCGCAGGCTCGAAAATAAGCTGTTGCTGCTTACACTGACCTGTGCTATTCGATTACGATATGACGCCTTTCTTCCTAAAATGAATCAGAAGGGCTCATTCAGGCGATGGTGGCTCAATGCTCAGTGATGCTGAGCACCACGGGAGCTCGGGTGCCCGGCGAGATATTATTTGTGGAGCTGACTCCTGGGGGAGCATTGACATCCTCTCCCATCTCGTTTTTATTATACAAGCCAAGAGAGTTAGATAAATGCAGCTGGATGTTTTAAAAGGGCCGTATAGTTTTATGAACAGCTAAGAACACAGGTGTATATCGATGTTAAGAACAGCTGATGATTTACCTTGATTGCTGCCCGAGTCGGGCAGGAGACCTCCAGAGAGATCGTGGTGCTGCCTGCTCCTCCCAGCTGCCCAGCTCCGGAGGGGTTGAATAGCAAAGGACACGTCTGGTTTAATTTTTGAGGAGTTCATCTTCTCATCTACCACCAAAAGCTGCATCTGAATACGGTACTGTTAAGTTTCTCACAACCCCAGGCAGTTGCTACAATTTTGCCACGAAATCATGTCATTTTGGCTGTTTTTTTAACAGAAAACAAAAGCCCAACAAGTTCTGACAAATCCAAACCATTTTGTTTTCAGAATTTTCTCTCTGAAATAAACCTGGAAGTTTTCTAATTTTGTCCAGAAATGAGCAAAGACAAATGTTGAAGTGTTTCAGACCCGGAACGTCCACCCTGAGTGCAGGTCACTGGGAGATTACATTTCCTTTGGCTTCAGGTAGAGGCCAATCTGCTAATTAAACGGCAGAGCTGCTTTACTGGAGATAAAAATAAAGCAAACGCTACTGAGAACAGGGGAATGGGGACCAGACAAAAGGGAAGGATAGGAAAGGGATGAAGTCAATAACAGATAAATCCCAGTCCCAACACAAGTACTGGAAAGACAATAGTCTGTTGTGCACCGAGACGCTGAGGTTTATTAGCTGTTGATTAAGTCTTGTGAGGAGCAGAAAGATAGTTGAGGAGAAGGAAGGAAAAGACAAACAATCTCTTCTATTTTCTTGGCAAATTTGATCTTCTCTATTAGGATTATCAGAGAGCTTATTCCCCGGCTGTGGGCAGCGAGGCAGATTTCCAATGCCTTTCAATTGCTTTTCTGGCTGAGGCTGGCTGTTCTAATGCAACGTGACGGGTAGCCACAAACATAATCCACAGGACCCAGCGGTGCTCCAATGTAGATGCTACTCGCGGAGTCAAAAGAGAAGAGCGATGCTCCAAGTTTTCTCAAACCAAGATGCTCGCAGCGTGGGGTTTATGAGATGTGGTAGCTCAAAGCTCAGCCTTGCTGCATTTTCCACTTTGGTTGCAGGTGGGATATTCAGATATTTGAAAAATAATCTGTTTCCAAATTGCAAAAGATGACATATTCTTTTTCCTCGCTTGATTTTACTTTCCAGGATGGGGATTTAGGAATAGCCGTATTGGATCAGACTGTCGGTTAATCTAACCTGGTATACCTATTCTGGCTGCAGCTAATAGATGATGCTTCAGAGGAAGAAAACAGAAAGAAAACAAACCCACCACGATATATCTAGTTAATTGAACACTTCTGTACATGGGGAGAAAAATTCCTTCCTGACATCCACAGGTGATGAGCATTATGCCCTGAAGCATGAGATACGATTACTCTTATCATTATCTTAGCTTGCATAGCAACAAATGTAATTAGTGGTCATAAAATTATCCTGCTGTTTGGGATTATCTATTTTTTTTTAAAGCAACAGAGCCAAGAGTGTCTCTAAGGTAACTTCATTTGAATAGGATAAATTCGAAAATGTATCCTTAAGTACAAACAATAGAAAATAGAAACGGCAAGAACTTCGAGAACTTGGTGGCGACCTCCTACGGCTGCTATTTATCACGTACCGGGGCTGTTTCTGCAGAGGCTTTATTCAAAATTCATGTTAGCAAGATAAGAGGCGAAACAATCTGCTGGGAGCAATGACAATAAGCGAGAGAAGAATAAGATTTCAAGCTGAAACTAAGTAAATACCATTAAGCAACACATTGTGGCAGTTGAAAGGCCAGTTCCTTCCCACCTCTCGCCACATCTCAGGAGCTTTCCCCATCAGTCACAGGAAGGGCATTGGCAACACGGATGCGTGGCCACAGAAGCGTTGAGACTGCTGTTGTAAATAGAATGTAAACAATTAGAAAAAAACGAAGCTAACAACACGAGTCACCCGCTGTGTCCATCCAACACATGGCGATACCTCTGCAGAACCAGCGCGAGAGGACCTGAGAGGTGATCTGGAGGAATTAACCTGTTAGCCAGGCTGGCCACCTGCAACTGCAGAGGAGAGGTGAGTAAATCCAAAATAAATGTCTCCTAAGGCGTGCTAAATAAACCTGCCACGAGAGAAGACACTCCATTGCTTAACAACGAGCTCTCTCAAGGAGATGTCATTGCCCCCGTGGATATTTACAGCTGGGTATTTTCCATATTTCTTAATGAAACGAGCTGGGAAGGACTTTTTTTGAATTAAAAGAAAGCCCAGGACTAAAAAAGATAATGTAGCAAATTATTTTCACAGTGCAGAGCAAACTCAGGCTTGAACATAGCCTCCATGATGCCCTCAAAATACCTGTCCTACGTTTAATGGGGTTTTTTTTCAGCAGAGGGTGTTCGAATCATCAGGGTCCATAGACCAGGGCTGCTGTCCTCCCTCTGGGTGGGATGAGGAGTTCAGCATCATTAAAATGTGGCTGGATATCCAGAAGGTGCTTCCCAACGGGCAATAAGCAAAGGAGGGTCGTGGGAGCAGGTTTAGAGCTATACCACTCCTGCTCTGGCTTCTCCAGGGGTCTCCCACCGCCGACCCCGCTCTGGGCACCCTGATTTCAGTGCGGGTCCCCACGTCTGCCTCGCCCAAACCATGCTTTGCCTTGGAAACTCCTCTCCTGCTGTAACAGAGGTGCCACAGCTGTAATTCTGTCGGCGCACGGGCAGCACGTAAAACTTTATAAACCACTTGGCCTCGCCGCTGGAAATGTTGTAAGGACTGACAGAGCGTGCACCGGCAGCAGCATCCAAACGACAGACCGACGGACATAAAATAGGTGAGCACTTTTATTGCTCCTCAGAGGATTCACACTTATTTATCAAGGTTAACTGCACCTTTGAGGCAAGACATTTTTTGTTGTCATTAAATATCCTTCACTGCTGTGTCCTTCTGCTTAACGAAGATGCCCTCAGAAGATAGAGGTAATTTATGCTGCAAGTTGCTTGCTCTCATCATTTTACTGGGAGCCCCATGGTACTCTCTTTAAAAGCCCCAACTCCCAGCCAAGCGAGGATGTGAGAACCTCAGCATTTGTTTTAACAACGCCGATAAAGTGACTAGACATCACAGCTCCGGATAAAAACACAAAGATGTGACCCGAGTGCCTACTAAACGGCTTGAAAACCAGAAGGTGAGGAAACCCCAGAGCATGTATTTACTCGCATCTCATTTTTTTTAGACCAGGTTTGGGAGCTGTGACTTGAGATTTGGGAGGATGTGGGACACTCAATTCACCGCTTTTTGGATATACGGCGCTTGGCTGCCCGTGGTGGGCTGAATTTGCTGGTCTGAAGAAGCACTTTGCACCCAAGGGAGCCCTCCAACATGTCCAGGGTGCCAAAGCCACGACTGCTTGGATTGTCTCTTCTGCCTGGCATGGGTTAGAGCTGGTCACTCGTCCTGCCTGTCCCCTCTGTCCCTTCCCCAGAGGGAGGACAGTCATTCTGGCACTTTCACTGCCTCTCTACATCTTGCCCAGAGGTAATGTGCGATGACTTGGGCTCCTGTGCCCTCCCACTCCTTGTGCAACCAAGGCGTCATCGCCGTTGGCTATCACCAGGGAATAAAATCTGCATTTTAATGTCACCGGCTTTACATGTGACAAGGGCCCTGTGTACCTCCGTGGAGAACGTTACATTTCAAAGGCAGAGCCTTCTAACTGAGCAACGAGCGCTTGTTGCACAAACTATACCGACAATTTTTGATGGATAGAAAATACAATATTTAGTCAGACTGCTGTAAGTTAAAACACAGCAGACAGTAAAAGGATGAAATTATACCCCAACAGACTTTTAAATGAGAAAATAGTCTGTGTTAGGGAACATTATTCATTTCAATAGCAGAAAGCTTATAATTTCAACGAGGCCACAATTTCCATAAAAAGCCTGCATTTGGGATTTTTTTTTTCCCCTTTTCCCTCTTGCAGATTGCAGTTAAAATGAACGAACCTTCCTGCTTACAGAGAAATTCATTTTTATTTTACTTTGCCTTTTTCATGTCAATTACAGAACACTTTGTTAAAATGATTACATAATTTTCGCAGCAGCTTGGTATTGCAGGCTGGAGGAGATAAACCCACTTAAATGTGACTAATGTACTCTCAAATTCCTGCCCAGAGCAGTTTCTCATCTAGACATCACTCACACCATCTTCCAAAACCCCTGCACAGAATCAGCGCAAATGGCAGGGACAAAAAAGCATCTTTTTCTGCTGAGGGAGGTACCACGTCAACTCTGTTTTTAGGCAACGAGTCAGAGGTCGCTTGCTGCTAAAAACTCCGTATCCTCAGTCCTCATCTCGTCACTCGGTGCCTCTCTCATGATAAGGTTACACTGAATGGTGCTGGCATCTTTCAAGGTTACTGTTCCAGAAAATATTTGCAAATAATTTGACGTGCTGTCAGCTAGCAGGCAGCACTGAACTCATATAATTCAACATACTAATGTGGGTTTTCACGCCTAAAGCTAGAAATAAGCTTGATATTCAAAAGTTTTCTGTAATGTTTATTTAATAGCAATATTTTCTAAATAAATCTTGATTATTCCCTTGCACTCCAGTGGTGATCTTCTTCCAATATAACAGTCGTTTCTAACCCCAGGCCTCTTTTTCTGACCCCTCCCTGCCACCCACATCTCCATTAAAGAAATAAAACACTTCCTTCTCAAAACCTTTCTCAGGCATGAGGGAATTCTGGCTGTGGCAGCTCCTCCTTTACCTCCTCCTGCTCCCTTCCCCTTTACTTTGCCCAGATTGCTCTCACTCCCCTGGGAGATTTTCTCTGATTTACAGTTGCACAAGCATCCCCGAGGGAACTCTTGGAAGTCCAGCGAGAGAAAACTCCTATGTTGGGTGGATCCCATTTGCAGTCTAAAGGAAATGCTGCATCAGCTCTGGTTGGAGCATGGGCTTTGGATCCCACCAGCCAGACCTCAGGTGTGTCTCCTGTTCCCCAGCTGCTTTGTAGGATGCTCTCCCTCTTCTTGTGCCCAAGCAGAATTCAGCTGTGGTTCACATGCGCTGTTCCCGCATGGTTCTGCACTGTGTTTGTTCACCATCCTCCACCTTTGTGGGGAAGAAGCAATGCAAAGCCCACCAAAACCCCCTTGGGAGGTGTTCAAGATATGGCACTAATTCAGTCGATCCTTTTAGGAACTTGGAAAAGCCGCCCCTTTTCCATAGAGCAGCTGCTGGCATTTTTTCCCTCTCCATCAGAAAACAACCAGAATCTTTCCAGTTCCAGTGAAGCCTTTAACTGGAGAGGTGCTCCCATGGAGCTGGATAGGGTTCGGGCCATGGCACTACTGTGACATTTGGGGTTTTTTTTTAATGACTGATTTTCAGCACAGTGCCCACAACTCAGTAAAACAATCCCCCACTTGGGAAAACCAGCAATGCCCAATGACAAATCATCATAATCACGCATGACCCCATACATACCACACATTGTATGTATTGTACATGCGTGTGTTTGGAGGACTATAGCTTCTCCAACAGCGGGTTCTTTATGCAGATGGTTCATCGCCATGGTGGGCAAGTCAGGAAGAATGTCTCTGCCCCATGTTGCAAAATGGCAACTCGAGCCCAATGCTGTATCTAACGCACAAGGATCTAAGACCATCTCTACATCTTGAATCATAGAATCATAGAATCATAGAATCATAGAATCATAGAATCATAGAATGGGGTGGGTTGAAAAGGACCATATCGATCATCTAGTTTCAACCCCCCCGCCATATGCAGGGCCGCCAACCACTAGACCAGGCTGCTCAGAGCCACATCCAGCCTGGCCTTGAATGCCTCCAGGGATGGGGCATCCACGACCTCCCTGGGCAACCTGTTCCAGTGTGCCACCACCCTTTGGGTGAAAAACTTTCTCCTAATCTTGGCTTGTATTTTGGAAAGAAAGCAGAAATTCCTGTAGCTAACGCTGTTCAGTGGCCCTGCACGGGATCAGAGACCTACTCATGAGATTCTGCTCGCATGACATGGATATTTAATAGCAACATCACCACTAGTATTCAGAGACTCCTGTACCGCACAGGACTGGAACCCAAATGAGCAAACCCCATTTTCTTCCACCAGAGGAAGGGAAAGTGAGAACTCCCATCAACGAAACAACTTTTCTGTGCAAATATTTGGATTACTACAACGAATGTATGAAGCAATTACTTTTAATTCTATATGAGGAAATTAAGTACTCATTGATTGGTGATTTATAATCTAAAGCTAAAAGATCATGAAAAAGCAAATATAACTTAATTAAATGTTGCTACTATTTCAGACCTAACTCATCAAGTAAGTAAAACAAACCATTTTTAGACCATAAATGAGTAATAGTTCTTCTAGTTCAGAAGGCAAATAATTTACTGGTTAAATATATTCAGCAAAGTTAAGCCATGTGAAAGATTTTTCTAGTGGCCTCTGGGTCTTGAAGGAAAGATCAAAACTGACTGGTACAGATTCAAGGAATTCATTGTGCTGTGAATGACAGGAGCATTTGCTATGAAAAGAGGAAAACAAAAGGCTATTTCCGTTCTTTTTATACTGGGAAAAATATTTTAATATATTCATGGAGCAGAATATATTGTGAAAGGAACGTGCCTTTGTGGTCTCTCCATTGGCAACACACTTGTGATTATTCACTCCTGACACTGAGCCCATTAACCTGGGGAAATTTAATCTAACGCTATAGTAATGTTGCTATTTTTCCACTCTGAAGTGTAAATAATTAGAAAAAAAACCCAACCCACCCAGGTTTTTAGAATGAAACATCCCAAGCGATGTATTCCGTCAGTTAAATAGTCAGTTTGACTCTTCCTTTGTAGTGCAGAAGCAAGAGGGTTGAGTTTAAAAAAGAGTGAAAACCAAAACACTACTGCATAAATCACAGAAGACCGTCCGTTGTAGCCACATATTTTGGCAAGATGAACTGTTTCGACATCTGCTGGGTTGGACGTGTCTCCCTTTCAGTCTGCGAAGGGGTGCTGCATGTTCATACTGAAGGAGGACACTCGGGACACCCCTGGAGGCATTCAAGACCAGGCTGGATGGGGCCCTGGGCAACCTGCTCTAGTGGTTGGCAACCCCGGCCACAGCAGGGGGCTTGGAACTAGATGATCTTCAAGGTCCTTTTCAACCCATTCTATGATTCTGTGACAACTTTGATGCCCACAGGACTTCATGTGTTTCAAGTGAAGGATGAAGATGAGGCATTTGGATGTCTCTGTCCTTCTTGAAGGGTCCTTCTGCTAGGAGGTCTGCAGACTTAGGCCATCATCTTCACCTTCATCGTCACTGATGAAGACTGAGGCCACCACCTTCCATCTGTCGAGGTGGCGAGAGGTCTGTGAAGGGCTGTCCCCTGCGTGAGGGAGGGCTGGCTGTCTTCAAACACTCCCAGTTGAGCCAGTGGTAAATTGACCTGGATGGGTCAACAAGAAACTCCCCCAAGTGAATTAGCCCAGCGGGTGTACTGTTGCCGAGGTTCAAGACAGTAACTTGGCATCATCTCATGTATCTCTGTGTGGAATTACACTGGCTCCTTCATGGAGGAAGGCAGCTAAGATGGCTCCAGCCTCGGACCCCCAAACCTGAAGGACGTGCTTTTTCTAAACCCTGGGGCAGGGAAGTTGCTGAGTATTGCTGAGAAGTTGCTGAAAGGGGAGATTTCGATGAGATATTAGGAAGAAATTTTTCACTGATGGTGGTGAGGCAGTGGCCCAGGTTGCCCAGAGAAGCTGTGGATGCCCCATCCCTGGAGGGGTTCAAGGCCAGGCTGGATGAGGCTTTGGGCAACCTGGGCTAGTGGGAGGTGTCCCTGCCCATGGCAGGGGGCAGGAACTTGCTCTTTGAGATCCCTTCCAACGCAAACCATTTTGTGATTCTATGATTTTATGATTCCTTCGTGATGTAGATGCAATATGCAAACTCAAGGCTGATGGTTGCTGTCCTACCAGCCGAGAACAAACCACACAGGACAGAGGTAAAGGTGCTCAGGGCTGCGAGGACAGCCAACAGCTATCCACCTCTGAATAGCAGCACACTTTGTGCCAACTAAACACGCAAACCCCCATGTATATAAAAGCATTACAAGGCTCAATTTCCTAATAAATGGATTTCTCCCCCAAAATGCATCAGAGAAGTCATTCATAAACGAAAGGGTTACTGCTGTACACGGGCCAGAGACAGCCAAGTGTATCTGAGACCCGGAGAGCCGTGACAATAACTTGCTGGAAAACATCAGCTCCGCTGTGAAAAGAGACATCAGAAACACCCAACATCTCCAGGAGACCTTGGAGCTGAGGAAGCATCTGTCTTTTTAAAACCTCATTACTGCAGACTACAAGGGCTCCAGCGCACAAACCACAAATTACATCAGGTGAGTAAGTTACCATACATCAGCTGCTCTGTGTGCGTGCTCGGAGCGCACAGAAAGCACACCATGATTTGAGTTAACTTCGCTTTCTCTGATTCTACACTAACCTACCGCAACGTGCTGACTTGCAAAGGACATAGATCGAGAGTAGCTACGTCGATGGTTACCCCAGGCTAGCTGACGTGCAGTAACACGCCGGGGAAAAGTCACTTTTCTGTTATTCTGAGCCATCCTCAGGCTGGGGACTACAGACTGCAGGTGTTTTATTGAGGTGCCTTTGCTAAGGAGCCTACACAACCACAGGTTCTCCCTGTCTTTGACGGAGAAAGATTGGGGTCTTCAGAGATTTCCCGATTTAGACAACTCTAGAAGAAATATTAAGGGTGTTCCACTGTGTTATAAAAAATATGGCAATTAGTCTCTTTTCCTAATTTAGAGGGAACACGAAAAGCTAAATTTTTCAAACATTTTTAAACGTCTATGGTTTGAAAAGAGTAAATTAGTTTCCAACTTGAAAAGCAAAATTGGATGTGTGATGTGGGTGTGACGTGGTTTGCTTCAGGGCTTGCGGCTCCTACGTTTTCTCTGTGAGAATTCTTACCATGGGTATTAACACCCTGTGGAAATTTTCCAAGAGTTAGATCAAAAGGCAATGGAAGGTACAAGGAGTCTTCTCATGGGCTTTCGTGTCTATAAGCACCCATGGTAGCAATTTTAAAATGGATTCCTTTCCTTCTCCTGTTTGGAAGGAAATCTTAGAGGCCATGTAAGTCTACACTGCACATTCAATATTTTAGTCTGCCTTCCTTGGCCTCAGTGAGTTCATATTTTCTTTAAAAAAAAAAAAAATCCTAAGAGAATGGCGCCATGTCTGGCCGAGTGGAAAGGGACTCAAAACTGCATTTGTGCTAAATTTGGAAAATATGTAACGTCTTCCCCAGATCTTGATGAAAACATTTGGTTATTCTAAACTATTTGTTTCTGTTTGTTCTCATTTTGACAAAAATCTAATATTAAATTATTTGGTAATTACTTAAACTAATCTAGTGTTTCCTGTACCTTGGTCACTAAACCAGCAAAATCCAATATTCAAAGGCTCTGTTCACCGCTTGTTTTCCACGTTGCCGTCCTACATCAGTCATTCTTCTACCTCGACATACACCACCCACCATACATACCTAGCCTATCGGATCCTGGCAGCCTCTCCTTGTCTATTGTCTCCACCTCACACCTTCTTCTTGCAACATTTCCATTTTAGCAACTCCTTAACGTGGCGAGAGTGGTACGGGGATGATGCAGCAGCGCATTCATTTGCATGATGTTGTATGAAAAGTGGTTGCTATGAAAATTATCGTGTCGTAAACGGGAAGAGCACGGCTCAAGGTGAAGAGTGTACGGCAGAAGCGGATGTGTTCTTGAGATCTCTCTCTTTATTACTGTTTGAAAGGTCACACGCAAAAGCACGTAATGCGCAGAACATAAAGGTGAAGTGCGCCGTATCTTAAAATGACCCTAAACAACAAGAAGATAATGCTATATGTATAATAAAACAATAATAACAATATCTTAGAGGCCTCCAGAGAGAAATGTTAGTTATTTTCCTTATCTAACAGCTACACCAAAAAAAAAAGACGAATAATAAAGATGCACAATAAAATGGATTGACAACCTATTGTTACGGGTATCGAGAGATAACCACAAGTGGGACTGAACACAGGCACCTAAGACAAGAAATTACACCAAATTAGAAGAGAGGCAGAGGGGGAAAGAGTCGGGGCAATATCCCAATGTGCCATCGTTGGACATGGGAGCACCCAAAGCCCAGAACTCGCTGGCTCCATGTGCGAGGTCTGCTTGAGCAGAGATGCTACCTGGGGTGCTACACGGGTACTCTAAGGGACCCCATAAAAAGTTCAGCTTCAGTACTTCATCCTTACCTCATTCACTGACAAACCTGCATCGGGCGTAGAGCTTTTAATCACTCCAGGATGGGTATGAGGTTTCACAGAATCAACGAATGGTTTGGGCTGAAAGGGACCTTAAAGCCCATCCAGTGCCACCCTCTGCCATGGGCAGTGACACCTCCCACCAGCCCGTGTATTCCCCCTGACCGAAGCGCACAAGGCTGGATGTAACAAGGAATCGAGATCACCTACTCGCAGCTGAACCGAAACCCGCTGTAGCTGAGCTGAGAAGTGAAATGCAGAGGATTCATCCCTGCCTACAGTGATAAGAAGGTTCGAACAGACGACTCACTAGAAGAAATGTTTACTTACATGTTGAATTGATAACACTCAACAACCGAATTTGTTTTCGGAAGACTGAGATAGGTGCCTGAGTTCAGAAGCTTGCCTGATGCCAGATGCCTGTAGGGAAGCACCAAAGCTCCAGAGAACCCAGCAGGTCAGTACTTTAGCAGCAGAGATCTGTTTTGAATGACATCTTTCACCAGTGCTAAAGCTGAGGGAGCTGTAATTCCACAGCAAGATCAGGATGAAAGTGAATTTGTGACAGAGTACGCAGCCGTCCTAAGGAAGCTATTAGGACCTGTGACCTTGAGCTCAATCTAGAGGGCTCTTTGTGGGACCACTTTGCCTGCGGGCAGTACGATAAAAGCGTTCAGCAAGCTTGCCTACAGAGGGAATCTGACATACCAATCAGCGCTGGAGAGATTGATTTGGAGTGAAATAGCAGCGAAGGACACTCGTGCTAATAAAGCAAGGCTGGAAGGGTAGGAAGACATCGTGTGCAGCAAAGGATGGTCTGTTTCCCTCTGAAACTTTCAGGCGGTCTTTCATCTATGTCCAAAACACAAAATTGGGCATAGCTATGGATAGAGTTATGTCTAAATGCAATAACTAGGAGCAAAGGAGGGAAGCCAGTGGAGATGGTGGTGCTTGGAATAACGGGAGGTGTACTCCACCGTGAGTGGGTTTTCCATGAGCAGGACATGTGAGAGCATCACCCGAGTCACGGCGGAGCTGGGAAGTGCTCTCCAGGGCCAGCAACTTCACAGCAAGAGCTCCAGACAAACCAAACCACTGCTGCTCAACCAGGTTACTGATGGTCCAGCAGCAAATCCACTGAGGGGTCAGCGGCAGATTGTGGAAATGGCTCAGGAAAGACTGGCCAGTGAGAAGAGTCAGTCATCGCAATAGTTTAGCCCCCAGCCCACCCGATACCACCTGCATCCCAGTGGGCTACATGGCTGCTCCGCGGATGTCTCTGACATTGGATATGGCACCTCAAACACCTCCACTCCCTCTTTTCTCTGTGGTGTTTCATTTCAGGCGGA
The DNA here is from genome assembly GCA_011057875.1 of Pterocles orientalis. Taxonomy (NCBI): domain Eukaryota; kingdom Metazoa; phylum Chordata; class Aves; order Pterocliformes; family Pteroclidae; genus Pterocles; species Pterocles orientalis. The sequence continues at coordinate 82,892 of WKFP01014989.1, read as the reverse complement.
GGTTCTGCTGCCGTTACACCCAGCCTGCGCAGTCCTGAGCACGTTTGATCTGCGGTAAGAGCGGGCACGTGGCGGCATTGCTGTTGGGGGAGGCACAGCAGACGAGATGAAGTTCGTGCTGGTTTTATGCCAACTTTACTGCAGCAGCAGGAGTACAGACACCACCTAATTCAGCAGAAAACCTTATGCTGTAATCTATCAAAAATTTTTCAAATAAATTGGAAGGATGAGAGTCAGTTTGTATCGAATCAGCACTTTGCATCACTTGCCTGTGGCGTTCTGAATTCAATACCAAGAGTCTTCGTGCCAGATTTACTGTATTGATGAACCACAACCTCAGCTTCTGTCAAACAGGGAGAAAGCAGGAGGGAAAGGCTCCTATGGAATATTTAGAGACAAACAAGAACATTTGGATGGGAGAGAAAAATAAAAAGCAACAAGGAGACTGATAGCGTCTTCTAAAACACCCGGGTATTACCAAAGACGTGATTTCTGAATAATTCAGCGTTGTAGTGATCAGCAGCAGTGCTATAGCTCTGAAGCCAAAACAACAAGATTTCATTACACTCTAATAACATATAGTCTTTAGGCTGCAATATTCATCAGATCGATACTTTTATTTCTATCAGGACATTGTACATTTGTTTCGTTACCCCTCCAGTATCTCCAGAGAAGAGAGTCTGTTGTTTTACACAAATAGAGTCAGCCCCGTTACTCTGTTGTTATAATGAATTTTTCTGAAAGAGACATGAAGCACTCAGAAAATTGCAAACTCTACTTTTAGCCAGCATGGTTTCTAGCGGTTTTAATAAATGTTTTCAAAAACCTAAACCACCCTGACAGCAAACAATTGTGTTTATCTCCTGCCTGCAAGGATCTGCCTGCTCTCCAGATAATCAATTTCTCCGAATTACTAATAACAGTTTTAAAAGCAAGCGAGCAAGGCTCCCAGTGCCTGCAATTCAACAGTTGGAAAGAAGCTATAATTTGCATTAAAAATAAAGCCAGTCATGCCCTGTAACTTGGACATTGCAAGCTGCAAAATAAGATACACTAACTACCTGGGCTTATGACACAGTGCTCCCGTGGCATCCAGCACTCCAATTAAAAGTGTGTCAGCGTTTCTTTTAGAAAACTCCATTTCTGAGGGCTTTCTACCAGCTGCTTAACTTCACGTCGCATAAATGTTCACAGTCCAGCAGCAAAGATATTATGTGCAAATTGCCCCTGCTGTGTGGAAAATAAGCCCGGAGAACCAAAACTGTGAAACACAGGAAAATGTGAGATACCTCTGTTATTTATTTATATACCCCCAGCCTCATCTATACAACCTGCGGCGAGTTTTCTGCGACGAGGAGCATATAGGGGCCCCAGAGACTAATACGGATCCCATACGACAGCTAAGTGTGGACGGAGCTGATGCTGGATGTAGCATCGCCTCCGCACCCTTCGGCAACGGCTCCCCAGCAGCAGCTGCAGTCCCCAAATCCTCAAAGAGGTTTTTAAGGAGGGCTGAAATTCCTCCTCGTTCTCTCCCTGTGGCACCAGGAAAACTCCATGTGAGGAGCCAGGTAAACTCTTCAGATCCAGACACAGCTCTTATAGATTTTGATTTATGGCACCTTGGTCCGTTTAGGAGGCAACTGAAGAATGTTTTTGTCCTTGTGCTCTTCATTCTAATCAGAAAAAAAAAAAAATTGCCCCTACTTATAAAATCAGGGAATATAGTTTACAACACTGCAAAAGAAAAAAAAGTTATTAAATTTAAAACCAAACCAGACTCAAACAAACAATTTACCTCCAAAATGTAACCTACTGTGTAAGTCTTTATATTTAACATGACAGTCAGCGCAGTCATTATTCAAATAGCTTTTCTTTTCCATTTAACTATCCTCTTTGTGTCTGATGAAATTTTATCAAAAGCAAAACACTGCCTCTTGGTTCCAACAGAAGATGTGATTTAAACACCACTTCTCTGCTCTGTCACAGCAGTGATTCAACCAGCAAAACACTGGTAGGATCACATATGGTGCAGACGCTCTGCGAAGTTAAAATACTACCGAGATCATTAATCCGAGCAGCTCCAATAATCCGAGTTACGTTCCATTTGGTAATCAACAGCAAGATGTGAAAACTGTTCCCTTGCTTGTGCCACATGCTGTTGGCCGCCCATCAGCTGCTGCGTAACTTGACGGAGCCGAGCCAAAGTCAACGCGCATCCCTACACGCCAGCCGAACACACGCGAGAGAGATGGATGTTGTGTACCAAGATGAACGTGTGGCCAGCATCATTCCTTCTAATAGCTGAAGGCAGAAGACAATTCTTATCAAGAGCAAATCCAATATTTTAACCGTCTTTTCCCACTCAAGGCAATGAAATG
>WKFP01014989.1:50778-78796 GCA_011057875.1 Pterocles orientalis | reverse complement strand
CAGACTCAAACAAACAATTTACCTCCAAAATGTAACCTACTGTGTAAGTCTTTATATTTAACATGACAGTCAGCGCAGTCATTATTCAAATAGCTTTTCTTTTCCATTTAACTATCCTCTTTGTGTCTGATGAAATTTTATCAAAAGCAAAACACTGCCTCTTGGTTCCAACAGAAGATGTGATTTAAACACCACTTCTCTGCTCTGTCACAGCAGTGATTCAACCAGCAAAACACTGGTAGGATCACATATGGTGCAGACGCTCTGCGAAGTTAAAATACTACCGAGATCATTAATCCGAGCAGCTCCAATAATCCGAGTTACGTTCCATTTGGTAATCAACAGCAAGATGTGAAAACTGTTCCCTTGCTTGTGCCACATGCTGTTGGCCGCCCATCAGCTGCTGCGTAACTTGACGGAGCCGAGCCAAAGTCAACGCGCATCCCTACACGCCAGCCGAACACACGCGAGAGAGATGGATGTTGTGTACCAAGATGAACGTGTGGCCAGCATCATTCCTTCTAATAGCTGAAGGCAGAAGACAATTCTTATCAAGAGCAAATCCAATATTTTAACCGTCTTTTCCCACTCAAGGCAATGAAATGTAATCTCCAAGGCAAACTCGAAATTCTTGGTGAATGTGTGGTAGGAGCATCTAGTCCCCCCACTGCCTAAATCTCTTCTCCTAAAGTAGCTTCACATATATTGAAGAATAACACTCTAACCCTTCCCTACAAAATTATTATTCATCCTATGCAATAACTGCGGCCCGTGGCTGTCCCTCAGAATACTGGAAGTACCAAATTATTCATAAAGACACATTTAATATGGTTATCACAGCGCTAGGGCAGACCAGCTCGTGGGAGAAAGTACTAGCTGCTATTTGCATGGAGGTGACCCATCCCATGCTCTTCACAGTCTCACTGTTTTAAGCTATTATGTCTGACGGCTGCCATGTCTAATTTTTCCCCAAAACTTACCAAATTCTACTAAAATGAGAGTCAGCATGAGCTCCTTCTGCTGGCAACGGGAAGAGCTGGTACCCACGGCGTGTCTGCTGCCATGGTCCCTTCCCTCCACCCGTTATCTCGCCAACTGGAAGATTTGGGAGGAAATAATCCTCCTGCAAAGGACCTGGGAAGACGGACACGCAGGCTGCTTTAGGGACGTCATTAATGTTATTCTGCAAATCAACTGCAATTAGAAGTGATTAGAGCTGCCTAGTGCCAACGACTGCGGAACAGGAGAGTACTGATGGAAATCAAACATCCCAATTCTGTGCCCTCATTATCAACACGGATCTTGTCACGGACATCAAAGGACTCGGGAAATGCCCGGTCACATTCAGACTCCTCATCTTTGTGCAGATGTAGATATTTTATTATTTAAAACTAGGAGCAGTTAAATGTTTATTTAAGGCACAACGGAGATATCATTATCACTCTATTTTGTAAGACAGAATCTATAACGCTTCTCGTTATGGCTCATTCCCTACAATGAACCGGTTTTGAAAGGAGAAGCAGGCATTCAGGGTTTTGTGGCACAAACGACAATCCTGACTCATCTTAACAGGGCTCAAGCTTTTTCCGCGGGCTTTGTAGAGCTATGCAGAATCGGATTAAAACCTTTTTACTAGAAAAAGTGCTGCTGACCATCACTCTGACTTATCCCTCAAAGGGTCACCGTGGTGTTTGGGTATTTGAGAATATTCCTAGTCCCGTTACGTATAAAACCAGACCCTCTCCATAGGCGCAGTGCAGCAGAGAAGTGCAGTCTACACAGTTAGAGGACACTGCTCCAAATTTGCATTATTTCATTTGAAAAAAAATGCAAAAAAAAAAAGGCTTCTAGCACCTTTACCTTTTTGCAAAGCTGTTGACATTACCATTTATTAAATCTGATGCTTTCACGCTCCTAAAACCTATTGTTTTCAGTTTAGAGTATAAAAACTCCTAATTTTCCATATGCTCATTTATTTCTACGCGATGTGTACGCATCAGATCGGCGATGAGACCATTAGTAGCACACGAACCAGGCTACCTGTTTTGAACGTTTAATTATTCAACTCCAAACGACGCTCAAAGATTTCAAGCTCAAAAACCACATTCAATCCTTTTCATCATACAACTCTTTTGCGTTGCTGATTTTACAGAGCTTTGCTTGTATACAGGCACTTAGTGGAAGACCAATTGCATAACCTTTTTCCCCTTGCAAGCTTTCCTGAGGCTAAATAAGACTTTCCCAGCAACAACAACACCCATCAGTTATCTATGCTGTAGTGTAAACAATGAAATTCTTATTATGTACTCAGAATTCACAGAGCCATTTCCATGGTAACTCTGTTTTCATGTCATATCTTTAATGAATAGGTAATGAAAGAAATGCTGCATTTACAACTTCATTACTAGTAAAAAAAAAATAAAAATCCAGCAGTAAATTTGAATTATAGTAGCTGTCATTTTTTTCGAACGCGCTGAAGATCATGCTGGAATTTCAAGGCTGTCATTTTGAAGTGACAAAGTAAATACAAGCAGGAAAATATAGCAGGCACTCTTGGTTTTAATTCCACTCTTCAGTTTGTTCTGCTATTCATAATTTTCTGATACAGAGTAAAAGCTTAAGCAATAAAACAAGGTCATGATGGGATGATGGGGCAGGCAGAGTTGGAGACAAGTTGTGTACTTGTGAACACGTGTACCAGCGCTAGTGAATTTTAATGACTTGATCCATCATATTTTAATTACATAAATCACTGAAGTGCTGACTTCTATAGGTATTACTTGCTGGAGAGATACAAAATGCATCACGGGCTGGAGATGATGTTTACCTGGGGGAAAGGACTGGAAAGCGATTTTGACTGGTACGACAGACGGGGAAGGAGATAAACGGAGCCAGCCAGGTGAGTCAGGAGGAGGAAGATCGCAGCGTAAAACCCCCCCCAGATATTGTAACCACTCCATCGAGTTACAACACCAAGTAAATCAATGAGTCAATCCACCCTGCAACGGGCGCTGCAGGGTCCGGCTCATGGGAACGTGCGGATATTTGAATGCAAGACACGGAGCAAAGTAACTTTCCTTATTTAAAATTTCTGTGGGCTTATAGACTAAATCTCCTGCAGCGTGTTTGAGAAAGATGCTGAAATCTTCCCTCTTGTGAGCGCGGAAATGGTGCCACGGGGCAGGAGCGAGCTCTGGGCTACGCCGTGAGCCACACACCAGCCTCTGCAGACTCTGATCCTCCCATCACAGGCTTTGGGACAGTAGCCCAAATTCATGACTCCACCACAAATCCCTAATATGTGGTTTATTAAATCTTATTTCATGGGAATCTGTGTCCATTGAATGGCTCGGAACCTGCAGAGCCAAAAAGGACCTCCAGAAATTGCCTGAATCCAGTACCGAGCTCAACAGCCTCGGGTTGGACTCATGAACAATGGGTTTGTCCTGGGCACAACGCCCCAGGTGTGCCTTGGACACAGGTGTCACTCCCGCAGGGCAGCCTCGGGCAGCCACCCAGGGATATTTTGGGACCAGGGAGATGATTTGATGTTCCTGAGCAGTGCCTGGACCCTCCAGAGCACACACAGACACATACCACCGATCGACTCGGCTCCCCACGGCAAGGGAAGCAGCCCCTCTGGCCGGAGGAGATGGATGGTAGCCGCCCTCTGCAGCATTGCCCGTTCTCCCGTCAAGGATGCTCCATGTGGACTCACCACCAACAGCGAGGAGCAGCAGTGTCGCCTTCCCGCCCCGCCAGCCGACGACTGAAATGAAGACAGATGTATCTGAGTGGGGGAAATCTCATTACACCCCTCCCCTTCCTCGCACACACGGGCACAAGACACAACACTGCCCTTTCTGTGCAGCTGGAGGAGGAAACAACTCAACCCATCCTCCACTGGCAGCTCCCCGCGGTCCCTCGGCATGGACTGAGCCTTGCAGCCATCACGCCATGGTTGGGTCCTGCCAAAGAGACCCTTCTTGGGACTTTCCTGCTCTTTCTTGGGCAAATCTTCCATGAAAACAAACCGAAGTGCAAGAACACACACATAAAATCCCCCAAAAGCCACGGAAAATAGGATTGTGGGACAACAGCCCTGAGAGCAGCCCAAAAGCACGGGCAGGTGGCAGGGTCAATTGCAAGTTTTCATTTATTCAATTCAGATAAATTTAAATGACATCTTTCCAGTGGGGACAGAAGAACCAAGCGTATTAAACACTGTTGCTGTTCAGCAGCTGCTGGGAAAGAGGTGTGTGTGTTTGGGATGTGTGTTTGTCTGCAAAGAAGATTTGTTAGATCTCGAAAAGGGTGATTTGGGGGAAACTAGCAACGGTGCAAAGTCATTATTGATGGAGGCCAGAGATGCTGCAGAGATTGAACTTGTTACAGGAATATTTTATAGCCCACCTGACCAAAACCGAACAACTGGACTGTGAAATGATTGAGCAAATAAAAAAAAGCAGTAAAAACGCTGGAGTGATAGTAATGGAAGATTTTTAACTACCAGAGCATAGGCTGGAGTCCATTAAGTGCATGAAATAAGGCTGGAGGTATGCGAGAATGTGTGGCTCACAGTGATTTTTTTTTTTAAAGAACTCATTAAAAGTCCCAGCAGTAGTTATCTGGGTATTAAATAACACAGCGAATAAATATATCTGCCCCAAAACAACTAAACTGGGTAATATTAAGAGTTGGGTGTAAAGGACTGCACACATGATCTGCATGAAAACAAACCCCATCCTCAGCACACAGAGCCCAGGAACACTTCTGGGCATCACCTCCAGGTCCCTTCTCCATAACTTCTGGTATACGTGGACCAGCATCTCTTCTCCCAGCATCTTCCCGTGAGGGCTGTTGGGAACCAGTGCCCTGGGGCGTGCTGTAACACCGGGGCTACAGATGGAGATAGAGGATGTCAATAATATTTCCAGGGGCAACCATGCAAACGTGAAGGAAATTTTCCATTTCATTATTTTTTTTGAATCTTTTTCACCAGTTAAATAAACATTTCATACCCATTGGAGATATTCTGATTTGTCACCTCAGGATTTACCAGAAAAAAAAAAAAAAGAGGAGGAAGTATACTGAGATCCTGGTGTGGTTCTGAGTTAACAGAGTGAACGGCGACTTAAGAAGGATTCAGGATCCGCCCCTGCAAGACTGATGCTGACAAACTGTTTTCAGTGTACGACAGGTCTCTTCTATCTCATCACTTCTAATACCCAGGGAAAACCTTTCCCAGCTAAATTTTCAGTTCCGCCTAGAAAAAAAAAACCCTGCTTTTGCATGCTTGAATTCCCAGTGACTCACCGTTACAGATTTGTGGAACTTGATGCTTCACCTTCAGGAAATTATTCTGCTTTTTTTTTTTGGCCCATTTGTAAATTAAAATTGACTTGATGTAAAATGTCAATCTCATTTAAACCCCTAATCCCTACTGAGATGGAGGGAATAGAGCTATTTTCACCTGGAAGGTAGGGAAACATTTTGAGTTATTAGCGGTGGAATTATTTTAAACATCTGCGAGATAGACAAGGCTCTCAGCATGCGTTACGGCTTCCATGCGACGTCTGGCAAATGTTACAGGCACCACTCCTCCTAACTTACGCTTTCATTTAAAAAAAAAAAAAAAAAAGGAAAGAAAAAAGAAAATGCGGAGATTTTGAGGGCAGACTACGTGCTGTGTTAGCATGGGACCTGGGACCTGCCCGGCCTCGGGATGCTGCAGGAACGGCTGCACCCCCAGCAACGCAGCCCTGGGAACCGCCTGGATGCAGGAGGTATTTCTGGGGGCTGAGGGAAAGCCCTGGAAGGTGTATGTTCCCTATGCCACCCTAACGGAATTGGTCCTGCTGCCTCCTCTATGTTTTCAGGATTGAATGACCAGTCCTGCAGTCAGTCACCTCTCGATATGTCCCAGCGACCCTGGGGAATGCACCCACTCCCTCCCTACACACGCCCGCAGCACCAACAGCAAGTGATGGGCTTTCCTACCATGGGAAGGGGTCAAAATCCACCCCTCACAGAGACAAAGGGATGCTGGGGTGGGATGAGGCTCTAGAGTCTCTGTTTAACACCAAATAATCTGATAAAGCGATGTCTCACAGATGGTTATTTTTCTCCCTCCTGCTCCTCCTGCTGAAAGGCACATCGGGTCTCTGAAGGCTGGGAATCCAATTGCGATCAGAAAATTTATTAATGGTCACTTTATATCCATTTGGTTTTGTATCAGCATTGTCCATTAGCTCTTTTACCCTCGCTTGCATCCGTTCCCTTGGCATTTATCAGTGAGTGATCATAACCTATCTCAGCATTTATTTTGCTGCCCTCGATGATCCAGGCTGTTGTATCCCTTCCCAAAATCTCGGCTCCCAGTGCTGGAGCCAGCCGTGGGTGCAGCTGCTTCTCCCGAGTAGATCTCGAGTGGGATCGGAGCCGCGCAGGGCAGCTCAGCAGAAGCAGCAGGATGCCCGCAGATGGGAATACCTCACCAGCACTGCTTGAAATTCCTTCATGGCATCACATCGTGGCTCCAGTCCCTCTGGGATTGCTGAGTATGTCCACATTGCTCGTCCACCATCGTGCCCCTAACCTACGAGCTCCAGCTTATCCCAGAAATCGTCACTGTCCCCACGGGCGCATACACAATCTTACCCTTTTCTGCTATTCCACTCCCAAATTCCTTCTGTACAACACAGCAAGTTCTTGTACTGATGATGTTTTTAATTTTGTGCTATCTGCAAACTCCGTCAGCGTGGTTCTCCTCCCCAGGGCCATTACTGGAAATATTACACGAGATAGTGCCAAGACCAGTCTTTGGGGAATGCCCCGGGTAACCTCCTTCTGATGTGATGTCCTCCCTGCTAACGCAATCTGTTTTCATTTCCACCTGTCGCTCGCTCCTTATCAACCTTTCAGGTTTTCTACTGATCTCCACTTTTAACTGATAATTTCCCATGAGGTGCTGGATCAAATGCTTCGCTGAAGTCCACAAAGACGAGACCTATCGCATTTTCTTTGTCAAGAAAATCCATTCTATCAGAGAAATATATCAGGTTAGCGCGGCATATGATACCACCAGACAAAACAATTGTATGGTATTCTATTTTCCATTTTGATCCTTTTTTTTTCCCCAAAATGATTTAATTAATTAAATTAAAGCTTTTAATTACTGTTTTTCTCCAAACAGCATCCGAAGTCTTGTAAGCTGTTGAGATCAGACAATCAGGCTTTGGCTGCTGAGAATATTTTTCATCCCTTTGTCCCCCATTCTCAAGCGCAGGTACCGTGTGTGCCATCCTCCAAACATCCAGCGCTGTCTCCAGTCAGACAAATGCATTAACCCTTCCTAATCTGAGCACACTGAGCAACTTGAGTATCGCTTCTACTCGAGACTAAATTCTCACAGCTTCATTCCCAGAGCTATTCACCTTTCTTGAAAACCAAGATGCAGACACTGATTTTTGGGGTCCTTCTTTAATTATTTCTACCCAACCTCCTCTATAGAGTCTTCACTTCTTGTTCTGTCTTCCCACCCCTAAAAAGCCTTGGCATCTCTTTTATTTTTCCTTGCAAAGTCTACGTTGGCTGAGTTTTTCTCAGCTTACTTTATCCTTAAATTTCCCAAATTCCTTCAAGCACCTAACTATATCTCTAGGACCTAGCAGGACAGTTTCAGGTGGACCCACAAAGTCGAGCAATACTTTACTTGGGTTTTATGCGTGTTCCTAACGGTTCTTGCTGAAATCTATCGTATTGATGAAACTCTCACCTCCGTTCAGTAAGAAAGCAGTATCGGTGCTCCAAATTTCACTAGTGGGATGCAGTAGCATTAGGAAAAGTAAAAGAGAAAAAAAAATTAGCTCATCCACCCAAACCACCGTAATATTATAACAAACACTGATCTTCCTCTGCTGAGAACAGAATAATGAGGAGTAGCCAGGATTGCACAACTACAAAAGATTTCATTCTCTAATTGTCAAAAAGCATCAAACACCAACTACTTATTGTGTAGGAGAGGAGGGGGGAAAGTCTTCAGTGCATCCCTTCACCAGAGGTTGTCCCTAATTGTCATGCATGGATTGCAACCAGAGGTTACCGAGCGAAATTTGTTTGCATTTATTAATCAAAAGGAGTCAAAGGCACACAAAGATATCATCAAGGCTCCCTTGTGCTTGGGAAGGCTGACAACTAAAATTCTTGATGAAGTGTTTGCAGAATGTTTGCAATCTGTTCCCAGCCTTTTTACTTTGCAGGTGCAAACCTTTCTATCTGTTACATCAAAGAAACAATTGAAAATTAAACATAGTAAACATCGCCGTACAGGTTTTAATCTCCCATTTCTACAGGACAAAGGGAGTGGTATAATTAATTTCAAAGCAATGTTTGAGTTCTTTCAATATTCATTTGGGCACATTAGCATGTCATTAGCTATGTTTTAAACACTGATCCTTATTTCCTCCTCCCACACACCTTTCTTTCAGCCCTTTTGTTAAAAAAAAAAAATTAAAAATAAAATAAATGGGAAAGTTGTACTTCCTGGGAGATGTCTTTCATGCTAAAGCATCCATGCATAGATAATTATCTTGCTCAATGAAATAGATTGGGGGAATAATGTATGGCTTTTGAGGTAAAGCCACGCAGCAGAAAACAGATGAAGAGAGATAATTCTTTCCAGTGATGTTAAGAACTTGCAGGGGCAAAGACACTCTCACTGAGTTTCGCTATCGTGCCTCGTGAATAATGGATTTTATTATATCCATTGTGGTTATCTTTTAATATGTTAATAACACTTCTAACACTCTTCCCTCCCTTGTTCTTTTATGTAGTTTTAAAACTCTTTCTTTTATTAAGATGTAACGAATGGAGATGCCATCAAAAATACTTCATTCTGCTGGCGACTAACTAGTAAAAAGGATTTTCTTGTAAGTTTAATTTTAAACACAGATCTGTTTGAACAATGTCTACAGGGTAATTTCAGCCATCTATCTGCAGCATTTCCTGTAGCATTTCCGAGCTAACTCCTAATAACATCCTCCCCCTTAGGTATATTAATTTTATACATCCTGAACAGGAGATTGAACAGTCCTCGAACAGCCACGCAAGGTCACTGACACTAACAAAAATAGAACCTTTCATTGTGTTTTTACCAAGTCACGCTGGCGTTTATATTAGCCTGTGTGGGCCTGAACAGCACGTCTATTTGCTGGAGTTTAATATACAATTGTTTTCAAGAACCATTCAGCTCAATTTGTATTGAAAATATTACTTGGGAAACAATGAGCCTTTCAGACGTTTTGGCTGTCGTTCAGCTAAAGCCTGTAATTTAGGTGTTTGCAGCGAGGTAGGAAAAGTGCCATAAATGTACGCAGGCTGTCAGTCACAGGGGAAGGGCAGCCAAATCCTGGCCAAATCCTACGAGGACCACTAATGCGCTTCTGCTGCCCCTCTCATCCACGGGCAACACTATGGGACCTTCAACCTGCGCTACTGGGAGGTGTCCCTGCCCATGGCAGGGGTTGGAACTCAAAGATCTTTAAGGTCCTTTCCAATCCAAACCATTCTGTGACTCTATGAATTGTCCCGATGGGCAGCGGATCAGCCAGTACGAAGCCTGCTGGCTAATCCCTCTTAAATCCCCTGCTTGCCTATCCTCCTCTTAAATCTAGTGGCAAATCCCTCGATGGCTGCGGCCGCAAGCCAAGCCAGGTGGGAACGGTGACATACTCCCACACCTCTTTTTCCAGCCTCCTCTCATGACATCCAGCCTGGGCTTTGAATCTTCATTTCATCTGCGGTTACAAATGGGCACAGCCCTCAGCGAGAGCCCTTAGCTCAGGGACATCTCAAGAAGCCTCCAGCAAGGCAGGTGAGTAGATCTATCTGCTCCTTCCTGGTCCTGCCTGCGTTGGGCACACATCTTCTCTCCACCCTTCCAGAATGACCAAGAGATGGTCACCAGAATTGGTCCTAGGGCAGCAGAAAGGATGACTCGTTAGGTCTCTATTTGTGAATTGATTCCATGCATTTCCACAAAAATGTTTGGAAACATGTTTGGAAAAATGTTTGGAAAATTTGGAACTAGATGATCTCTAAGGTCCCTTCCAACCCAAACCATTCTACGTGAAGATATGGTGCGTGCACCATCAGAGAGCTTCTCTGTAACGCGTACGTTGGTGATGACTATCAAAGCAACCGGTCCTCCAGCCTGACCGCAGCTCACGGGCAGGTGACAACGCAGGTGACAATGCAGGCAGTGGCATTACAGCACGTCGGGAAATTTCCCTGGGGCTGTCAAAGAAAGAGGTATTTCATAATTACTTAATTACCTGAACATCTTCACTCTCAGCTCAGGTTTTTCAGCAAGAACAAGCAAATGCACATGAAAATGTTAATTAAGCCCGGATGGAACAAGAGGAGGGATTCAATTGTCATCTGAACCATAAGAATACTGAACTCTCCGAGTCCTCCTGTGCTGTTCACAGGGAGGAAGGAGGGAATAAGTGTTTAACAAGACAAAAATACCTTCCTGAGTATCTCTGAGTGTTGTTAAATACTCCAAGTATTCCCATCCTTACTGACACACATGCAGGATAATTAAATGAGTGAACAGTCCCCTAACAGCCCTTTCCCTATGTCACAAGCCACAGCAAGAATTTTACTTCAGATAAATCTATTCATAAGCATGATGAACCCCACCCGACTAAACACCAGGGTCATACCCATACATAGGCTGAGCTGAAGTCTTGCTGCAGTGAATTTTTCAGTCCTTCTCTCCGCTTCCCCCTATAACCTTGCAGAGCATGCTCATCTTCAGGAACGTGCAAAATCAAGGACAACAGAGTACGCAGCAAAGCTTCGAGTCAGTTCTTATTTTTATCTGTGCCAGCTTTCCAAGTAGGATGAGCCAGCTGCTCAGAGCACCATCCGAAGCCTGCAGACCTGGGCTGTCCCTTGCAGCAGGATAATCCACCGCAGCTGCATTCGAACGAGAGCAGAACTTGCCCCAAGGTCCCTTTTCTCCTTCCAGCAGCCGACGTTTCTGCAGGTGACCCTCACCGTTCTTCAGCTTGCTCCAAACGCCGATCCTCTTTGGACAACATGAAGATGATCCACCTGAGTGACGATCTCCAAAACCCAGGTCTGCGTGGGGCTCCTCAGCAGTGGCGTGAAGAGAGGTGTGCTCATGAAGGGCAATTTTCAGCAGAAAACATGCAGAAGTGTACAAGGTAGTGTGTACATAGTGATACACAAATATCTAGATTTCATAGCAAAACAAATCCCTGGAGTGCAAATCAGGGGTTGACGAAGACAGCCGAGAAGACAACCTAGGAGATTCCGGGGAATAAGCTGAAACCAGCCAACTTTTGGAAATAATACCTATCGTTTAGATTAATCTTTTATAAGCCAAACAAATCCTTGAGTCCAGTATTTACAAGCAGAGAGTTAAATTGTCGGAGCTCGCAGAGATAACTCACGTGGCCACCAGCGCTGGAGGAGGAGATGGTTACCCACCCTGAAGTGCCTCCAGCACTTCCAAAGGGGTGCTCAGCCGAGGGGCTGGTTATGACGGGCTGCTATTTACACCATCGCGGTCGCTGCGTAAACCCCATGTTGGGACGACGTTGTGTGTTGCTTCACGAAGTGCTCCGACATCCAGCGTGAGGAAGGACGTGGATAAATGACAACACAATGCATACGGAAAGGGAGCACAATGGAAGTAGTTTGCAGTTTATTTCTGGAAGTCAATAACTATTCTTTCAGCTGCGAGTTTTAGTCTCTATTATTACAAGATACAGTTATTTGTTAGTGGGCGAACGAGGAAGGGCTTCACCTACTGTAATGTAACGATGCTGTCACACTGTCGCGGTATTAATCAAAGGATGTAATTTTATGTGTAGTCCAAACATCAACAAATCTTTTTTAAAGGTATCGATTTCATTGATTTTAAGACATATTGTAGCTCTCGGGAGAAAGACAGAGGAAAGTTCTACGCAGGCGTTATGCAGCAAAAGAATAGATGTAATTACCACCACCTTGTGTTTCTAACGCACGTTGGCTGTGCTGGAGCTCCGCGTGAAGTCAGGAGTTGTGATTTCCACAGAAACAGGATAGAGCTGGCTAAAGGCAGTGTTAAAAAAATATCGATTATTCTACCTGTTAGAGAAAGAAATGAGCAAGTGTGGAGCACTACAAGCCGCTCTGTGGTGAAAGCTGAAAATAAATATGGAATGGGGCTTGAAGTCATGGGTTTGAGGGATCCTGTGGGTCTGAATTCCCACAGGTGAATATGGGGAATATACAGCTTTTTCGGGTTTTTTTTCATTAACTTCTTCAGACAAGGATTTTTTCTTACTACGTGATTATGCGATGGCTTCAGCCTAATGGTGTACCTAAGGATTGCTGCTAGTGACAGCTCAAAAATACAAGTTTGTTTTAAACAGCTCCTCTTAAAAACATGCAAAAATCACCCATGCCTAAACAGATAGGTTAGGGTAAAGGGTATCTCCCTACTTTTCAACAGAAGGTGAAGTGAAGCCAAAGAAGACAATGATTTCCTAAAGTTCATGAGTTGAGCGCCACAGGAAAAAACCTGAAAGTCTCTGTTTCTGCAGATTCAGATTCTTCTAGTTGAGCTCAAGCACCCTACCCTAAATAGGGTGTTACATACATATTAGGAATATAACCAAAGAATCACAGACTCATGGGATGGTTTGGGTTGGAAGGGACCTTAAAGACCATTGAGTTCCACCTCCTACCATGGGCAGGGACACCTCCCACTAGCCCAGGTTGCCCAAAGCCTCATCCAGCCTGGCCTTGAACCCCTCCAGGGATGGGGCACCCACAGCTTCTCTGGGCAACCTGGGCCACTGCCTCACCCCCCGCACAGGGAAACATTTCTTCCCAATAGGGGTATGGGCTTTATGGCATGATGGTACCACATATGCGCACTTTCTCCAAGTATTTTCCACAAAGTGGAACCCCACAGGACAGACTGTCCAGCCCAGAAATGCTCCAGAGCTTTCTTGTGAGGACACTGACCTAAGGGTGGTTGGTTCAAATATCTCATAAATATTAGGAAGGCTTCATGGAAATACTAGTGAGGGTGATAATAGAATGAACTTCAGGAGGAACTTGATGAGTATTACAGAGAGAAATCTCCTTAACTTTATGAAAGGAAATCACTTGCAATAGATTTTAAGCGTAATCCTTCCATTTCTGGCTGTGCTGCCACAAGGTACAACAGCAAATCGCAGGAACAATGGCTTTGTTACTTACAAGTGGTTTGTTTTAAATTAAAAACTACATAAATTAAATGCAACTAAAAGTGCCAAAGCTCCTCAGGATTCACTAAAAAAGACCATGTCTGTCTGAGACACTTTAATGACTGCTCCAAATCACAGTATCACAGGATGGTTTGGGTTGAAAGGAACCTCAAAGCTCATCCAGTGCCACCCCCTGCCATGGGCAGGGACACCTCCCACTAGCCCAGGTTGCCCAAAGCCTCATCCAGCCTGGCCTGATGTCAGACAAATGGCACCGTTTCCACCTCCTTACACTTTCTCATGGACTGCCAGACTTTCAAGACTCATCCCACACTAACAGTTGTGCTCTCTGCGTTCATTCTTACCCCCTTACGCCAAGCACAGAAAGTGAGCGCAGGCGGAGGATGGAGTTTCCTTCCTCTTGGGAAGCACCTCTCCCGCAAAGGCTTCCTTTCTGCTTCCCCTGTTACTCAGCTCTCCAACGAACACACTCCACGTTTCTGAGGCTTATGTTGCATGTGCATGCACAGCCAGTGACCATTTTTCACTTTTTAATGCTGCAGAGGAGTGCTGCAACGGTGTTGCAAAGAAACTTGTGCAAAGGGCTGGTACAGAATCCCAGAGGCAGGCGTTGTGCTTAACCTGGCTGGCAGAGGAACAGAACAACTGGGGTGTAATAAGATTATTACAGTGCAAAGTTATTCTGTTGAGATAAGGAAGGATTTTAATGACTTTTGTCGAAGGTATCAAGCCATCATTAGCCAATCAGCCTGACTTTCTGGCTGGTTTTGCATACGTGGGATTGCTTTGCTTAGAGGCTCCCAGACAGCTCCATGACAGCGTGTGACTGAAAGGGGAGATAAATCTCTCAATCTCTATTTTAATTTCAACACAATTGCCTTATTACAGCGCTGTGTGAGGAATATGCACGGTACTTCCCAAGGGTTTTGCTTTTTCCCAATAGCAAATGTCTCACTCACTGTTTGGGCAGAGCGGTTCTCTTGCTAAATTGCTCACAAAGCAAGTTATTATAGAATAGAGGTACCCTGTGGGTATGATTGAAATTTATATGCGAGGAACAATCAAGAATGCCAAGTGCACTGGATAAACTGTAGGTAGGTGGCAGAAGGCAGATAAGCAGCCGAGGAGGTTTAAGTTACAGGATCTTAAGCCATAGAAAGATTCATTCTATCATTTACATTACAACCGGCTTCATTTGTAGAATGAATAATGGAAAGCTCACACCGATAAGCGTTTGAGGTCCAATCCTGGGAGGTGTTGAGCGCTCAGCTCTCACTGAAGTCAGCGTTCGAGCCAAGCTGTTTAAAACGTGTGTCTGTGCGGCGCAGGGGAGGTCACTTGTTGGGTACCAGCCCCTGCAGATCATCAAGCCTGAGGAGCCGGGCTGGCACAGCGCTGCTCCTGCTCTCCCAAGGTAACCCGTTCGCTCGCTTTAAAAGAACACTGCACTTTAACGATATAAATCACCCTGTGAAAAACTACAGAGCGAATGATTTATTTACTTTAAAGCCAGCAATGAAAACACTGAAGTGTTGCTATAGGAAACTATCCATTTTCCTTTTGCCGAGTAGTCAGGCGAAGATTTACGCATATTCTTATTCATACAGAAATACCTCTGCTCAAGTCAGCTCCCAACTAGTAAATCTCCAGCCTTCCCTCCTCTCCCGTGATCTCACACCTTCACAGGTAAAAGGACAACAGCACTGAAAAAGGGACACACCACAGGCAGCGTCCGACGGTCCTCTGCCCGTCAGCCCCAACTGCCGCTGCCCTGTTTCCTGCGGCCAGGAGCAAGATTGACGGGCTCACGGCAACACTTGTCCATGGGTCTATGGGCTAGGAACATGGTATTGGGTCCTATCCGCGTTAAAAAAAATCATTTTGATTCGTTACGTTTGCTTTTCAGCAAGTTAAACTGGTAAACCCCTATTTGGATACAGCTTCAATATTTTCCGAATTACAGAAGAGTCCTGAAACGATCTGTACCTAAAATAAATTATCCAAAATTGAACACCTGTTAAAGAAGATGAAAGAAGGTAAGCATTGAGTTGTAAGAATCTCCTCAAGGTCACAAGAATTCTATTTAGACTTGGAGTTCTGCTTTCTGCAAGTCGCCAAAGGTTGGAGGAAATGCAGCTGTGGGTTTGACTTTGGCCCATACCCCTACGCTGTTAAATAAATAGAGATTCATGGGGAAGATGAAGAAGATTCATAAGGAGGGTACATGAAATTTAATGTGTTCTTAATAAATAATTTGAATTTAATTACGTCATTTGAATGAAACACTGCACTTTCCTTCATTGGGATAATAAAAAACAATTGCGAGGTACCAAAACCCCTGAAGCATAATGCAGTTTTGCCTGGAACTTCATATTTAATATTTACCCTGTGAGCCAGCCAGTGATATTTGGGACAAAAAAATCCAGTTTAAATCACAAAGACATTCAGGAGCCGAAATGCCACCCTCCCATCTGCGAGCTCCATCAGTCCCCACTGACAGGGACACCCCAGAAGGGCGGGAGGCAGAAGGGACGATATCAAAGTTGTGCTGGAAGGGGCCGGTCCCCGCGGCAGAACAAAGGCAGCGGGAGATGCGACGGGGAACGAGCGGCAGCCGCAGCGTTGGGCGAGCGGCGAGCACAGTCCATAAAGCCACAATGAATGGTAATGACAGGCAATAAAATACCCTTTTAAAAACCCAGTAAAGGATAAAGGCTGCAGACTGCAGCATTGACTGGCGATGCTGTAGCTGCAAAAAAACATCAGCAGATTAGCATGAAAGATGGCAAGAAAGTACAACTAAAAATTATTCAGTCGTACCGAATGCTCGCGGAGAATCTAGGCCAAGCAAGCAATCAAAAATCAAACAGTAACAAGGTATATGTAATCCCACAGTAAAAAGATTGAGCAACAGTACATTGCCAAGACATTTTAATACTCCTTTAGCCCGCAATTTTTTGGAAAACCATTAATAGAGCTATAAAAAGTGAGGAAAGCTGCACAGCGCAGTTCAGCCCAACACGGGGGTGTAATTCCACCCCAGCGTAGCACCAGTGTTAATATAATTTCTCTCATGTTACACAAGAAGCCCAGCAAGAGCGTCATAAAACCCAAAATGTGTTTTCTCTACTAGCTTCAGTGTGTTTTAGCATAATTATTCCTGATGCTTCAGTCACGGGAAGGAACGCTACCAATCTAAGCAGCAAGAACGTATTTATTTGCCCTTAAGGTGCAATTACATTCTGAAAAAATGGCTCTTTTTTAATTCAATGATCTACTTCTTTTGCGTGTCAGGGGTCAGACACTGCTACAACCAGCGTCCTTGCAATTACGTGTTTACTCCTTAAAAAGCCCAAGTTCTGTACGCCGAGGTGTTGTTTGCTTGTTTAGCTCTCCTGCTTTTTCTCTTTTTTTTTCTTATTTTTTTTTTCAGCTCATGCAGCCCCAGGAGATTGACTGATATCTATTTTGGCATGTGGAAAAATCATCAAATCATAATTTAAAATTCCAAACACTAAATCTTTGTGCTGAGGATGCTCAAAGCAAAAAAAGAAAGACCAATGAGTGGCTCTCTCTCTGAATTAGGAGCTACCAGCTAAAGAAAAAACCCCAAACCCCCACAACCTTTTATTTAATTTTTCATTTCAGCAGATCATGATTCATCCCAGAGAATCTCTCCAAGGAGAGACAAAACTTTACGTTTCCACGAGGCTGGGAGAGGAAACCCGAGCCTCCGCAGATGGGGAGAGGGAAGGAACCCCTTTATCTGACCCTTCCTGCTGGGGTTGACTTGGCCAATGGAAGAGTCCAGGGAGACCACGCTCTTCCAAGGGTGCCAGCTTTGCATGGCCCCGGTGTAATAAATTCTACTACTACAGGGTACAGAATAACAGAAACTAGCACTTTTTGACTTCAGGAGAAAAATATAACCGTGGAAATGACATTATAGCTGTACTGGAAAATCCAAGTTCGCAGAAACCACGGCGGTACCAGATGGAAACATAAAGTTACTGGATGAAGAAAGACCCTTCCAGAGAAAACTGCACAAGTTCTGGTAGTTATTTACCATTTCTGTCCCAGGTGTGTATGGCCCTACCGCCAGTCGGCACTGCAGGGCACAGTCGAACGTGGTTCCTATCAAAACACAACGATGGGGTGGGAATTCCCTGGCGTCGAGGCCAGCTCCTCAGCTGGGGATAGCCCCATGGATAAAGAAGGTGAAGACTCTCAAGGAGCAAAGGAGGTAAGACTTTTCCCTTCTGCATCATGTTCTTTGTGTACCACAAAGATCCTCTGGTGTGTAAAATCCACGATGATAACAAACACATGGCAAGAGCTGCTTTTATTAAATGATTAAATGTTTAGCTTTCCCTCTGCAACTGTACGCTTCAGCAAGAGGATTCTGAAAGAACATATGCAAATGAAAATAATATTAAAATCATTCCTTAGTCTGCAGCGACCATGTGGTGTTATTTAATACTATTGAATACCAACACCCTTTTCTAATGTCAATATTTATCTTCAGTTTTTCTCAAGGAAGAAAATAAAAGGTGCCTGTACTTGATTCTCCGATTGTATAAAACTGGGTAAAAATCAGTGTGCACTAAGCAAAGAAACTTGTACCTCCTGGCTAAAGCCAAAATCTCTGGAGAAAATATGGATCTGGTTCAAGGAGCTGCGGACAGGGAAAGCTGAAACAGACCCCAAGGCAAAACCTCCCACCATCACACCGATACCCAACGTGTAAGCCCATCGTTCATGGAAGTGATAAAAACGAGAGCATAGAATCACAAAATGGTTTGGGTTGGAAAGGACCTTAGAGATCATCCAGTCCCACCCCCTGCCATGGGCAGGGACACCTCCCACTAGCCCAGGTTGCCCAAAGCCTCATCCAGCCTGGCCTTGAACCCCTCCAGGGATGGGGCATCCACAGCTTCTCTGGGCAGCCTGACTGTTGTTATCAGCAGGGCATCTACGGGCACCCCAAACCTCCTTTCCCTCTGGCTTGCAGGGGGAATAGAAATAGATGTGGGCACAGCAAAATAAAACACATGCTCCTTAACCCAGCTTTGAGGAACAACTCAGCGCCGCCTTCAAAAACCTCCACTTGGCAGCCACAGCTATTCCCAAACTTTGGGTAATGGGCAGGGGGGAAAAAAAGAGTTTTTCACAGCAAACCGAGGAGTAACAGCGGTCAAAAGAAGGCGTCCGGGCCGTTAGTTTTGAATGGCACGCGGATAATAGGCAGGAGCGCGAGCGGGGAACTCTGCCTCCTTCCCTGACACCGACCGTTCACACTCGTGCAGCACTTCGGCGATGCACTTAGTTGCTGCTTTACCTTAAAGTGCTAAATTTTAACCGGAGAGGAAATGTGCAGCAGCTTTCATGCTCCTGCTGTGTAACTGTGGGCAAGCGCAGCCTTTTAGATGGCAGCCACTGCGAGCGAGGAATGTGATGTTTGTAGGGAAAGGCTTTCTGGCACAGGGCTGACGATTAGCGAGGGAAAAACAGAGAATTAAAAGAGGGAACTAAGTGCCTCTTGTTAGACATCTTGCTACTATTACCCCTCGCAATACGGACACGTAACTCTGTCTAGAAACGAAATATGGGATGGGGGGTGTTGGTCACAGGATGAATTTTTTAAAATATGACACAAGTTAAAATCTTCTAATTTGGATGGGTTTTGCATGCACACGGAGTTGTGGCCATGGTTATGAACACAATTTCCAAGAAAACAAAGGAGTTGGGAACTGAAAAAAGAACCCGCTCCTTTTTACCATTCAAGGTCTATGAATGAAGTTGGGAATTTGAACTCTACCTTATTCATTAAAATCGAAACTGCCATCACTTTAATGAGCAGCCTGAGGGTGGACAAAGTGCCTTGAATAGCGATGTACCATAGAGAACTTGGCATCCTCACTGAAACATAATGTGGGATTGCAATTGTGGGATTTTTTCCAGTGAATACGAAGTGATCAAAGATAACACTGCCCCAAAAAAGAATTAAAACAGTGCAACATTGCATCAAGTTACAGCCAACGTCAATCATTACGTGCCTGAGTGCACAGGATCTTTTAAATAACGTTATAGACGTGCTGTGGCATTCAAAATATTCACTGAATTTCAAATTAAAATGCAAAAGCATGTTCCCTGCTCATCTGACCAGAATAGTGAACTCCAGGCACATCTTTCCAAATATTGCTCTAATGCCACATCATTTACTGTCGGCTGGAGGACAGGCTGATTTTTTATGCAGAGCTGGATGATGGGAAGACTGTCACAATAAATGGATTCCAAAAAAAAAGTTACCTTCAGCTTCGGTCCTGGGAGATGAGAAACTAGAAAAGATGGAGCTACAAAAGACTGGGGAAGGAGAGGACTAATTGCAGACTGATCACCTTTCCTACCGTGAAAGCAAAAACCCTCCGTACAATGCAGAACTTGAACTCATCATTGTGTAGATGAGAGTTTCTGGCATATAATGCCAGCCCGAGCTACTTACTGAAAAAAAAAAAAAGTGTTCCTTTATTGCCATGCTAAAGGGAACCACCTCTTAGCTCTGGGCTGCTGATAAGCAGCCGTAGAGTAGAAGAAAAAGAGAAGGAACAGAGGGAGGGAGGGAATGGAGGAAAAACAGACATGAAAGGAAATATTTCTAATATGCCACTGCAGTGGGGTGAAACGCAGAAGTCTTTTGTAAGCATAACAGGGAGCCCAAAGTAATTTCAATTTTTAAAAAGGTCAGTGAGGAAATAGCAGAGAAAAACTTTACTCCAAACCCAGAAATAGAAATATTGGAGCATTTAACCTCAAAACCTCTATGCAAACAGCATGCAACTTAGTTTTCAGGTGGAAAGAAAAAAAATACTTTTAGCAAAGTCTATAGAAACCATCCGGCAGCAAGACATATCCACAGTGTACAGTTGCAGTTAAGGGGAGGGTGGAGAAAGCAAATTTAGATCCAATGAAAACATGATCAACAGAAGTGAAGGGAACAAGTACGTGCCACCCACTACCATGGGTGACGTTAATTATGTTAATTATGCATAAATTGATCCAATTTTGCTCTAAGTTCCAATGCAGAAAGCTCATGGATTCGTACAAAGTACAGATTAGCTCAGAATCTGTCTCAGAAACTGACATAAATTATCTAAATCTTGAATAATCCCATGGCAGTTAACCCCAGGTTCTCACGCTGGAGCCCTCTGTCCGGCTCTGATGGCCAGAAGATGTCCTGGGGATCCCACTGCCTGACTCCGAGAACCTTCTACTACCTCCTGAGAACGGGGATCGTCACCTTTTCTCTTCAACACCCATACTGCTTCCTAATCTATGAGCAATGTGGAGCCGAATTTTCCTAAATGGCTTGAGAGCTGATCTCATGGAGCTCTTATAGATCAGCTGTTATGCCATGGCCCTACTGGGTACGGTTTTTAATTATCTAATTTCATCATTTATTTTTCTACGAACACAATTGCATTTGGTCGCAAAGGTTGACTGCTCAACGTCTAGAATACGTCTGAATTTGCTCTTCCTCTTAATTGTTTATATTGCAAGGTTTATATCATATTTGCTGAAGTGAAAAGTATATCACAGGCTCCCATGATTTAATTTACGGCTAATGCTTAATTTAACATTCTTATAAATAAGAAATGGAGCAACAGGAACGAAAAGGTTTTTAAATGAGCAAACTGTAGAACTGCTTATTTGAAGTGGCGAGGAAGCACGGTCTAATGAGCTGAGCACCGGATAGGGAGGCAGAAGCCTTCAAGATCTATTCCAGATTAGACACCGCCTCAGCCTGTTGTCTCAAGCGAGCTATCAGACTCACCCAAGGTTGTCCAGTTCTCCGCCTGACAAGACGTAAAAGACCAAAATTCCCCACGTGTTTTGATCATTTAACGTTATGCCGCATTTCACATCAACACTATTTTCATCCTCGAAAGAAAAGCAAATATAATGGGTTCGATCTTACCTACCCCTTTCAGCCAGGCACAGTCTATGCATCGCCCAGTCCTCCTGCTCCTGTGGCTGGGACCATCCTGTTTGGACGTTCCCTAAGGAAAACCAAGCCTCGTGGACAGAAGACCCACCTCAGCTAGGGTCCGCCCGCGCAGGGCAATGGCATGCTGGTTTGAGAGCTAAATTGTGCCTGGTCTATATTCCGTGCTAAGGCTTGCCACTAACAAACGCAGTCATTTAGGGCTGGGATTCCCAAAAAAGTCCAAAGTGCTTTGAGCGGGCGCACATTACCACCTCCCAGTCACCACTGGAAACCGACAGTGACCGATATGCACCAAGAACCATGAAGAAACAACAAAATACAGCGAGGAGGAAGCAAGCCAAGCTGGAGACATGGTAGCACAAGCAGGAACAAAACGAAACCAAAGATGAGGTCATTAATGCAAAGAGCAGCAAGCTTTCGGGAGCAGCCTGCCAGACTGCATCTCCCTTCTCCCAATTAGAGGCTCCGTGCACTGGCAGGGGTTTGGTGGGAGGCTGAAGACAGGGTCTCCATCGAAACAAGATGCTGCCAATTAGCTGCTTGGCAAAGGCTTGCTGCTGCGGGAGACAAGGGCTGCCAGTCCCACCTCAGTCTCCAACTCAGGGGGAAATGGGGGCTGTGATCTCCAGCCTCCCCCAGGTGCTGCAGATCCCAAAGCCCAGTCTAGGTGGACTGTTAAGGAGCCAAAAAAAGCATATTTGATGTTCAAGTCACCAAAGCAATGATAAAAAGAAAAAAAACCCCACCCAATCCCGAAGCCAAAGAAAACAAACATTCCCCTAAACATTCAGAAAGAATGAGTCAAATTCCATTTCTAAGACCCACAAAACCTAAGATGCCCATGGAGGATTTTCTAAGGAGGTTCCCTGACCATCACCTGGGAACAGAGGAGAGTGTTGCAGCAGCAGCCGGAAGGTCATGGGAAAGCTTTCTGGTCCCTAAAGCTCTTCCTTTGAGAGAGTAAACACAGACCATACACAGTCAGAACTTATTTTTAATTTTTCTCAATCTATATTAAGAAAAACAAACTGAATTCTCCAAACAAAGAAAAGTGAGTTCTCACTTTTATTCCCAATAAACAATGGGTTTTATATTTAAGTGCTTATATGACTTTACTACACCTCAGGTCACAATTTAATCTCTCTTTAACTTTCATTTAATGCCCAATTTCATCTCAATACGACAGCTAACAATTAAGAGAATGCATGTGGAGCCACTTAGTGTTATCGGTCACGTATTGACGGCGGATACAGTGCTGTTTTCCTGTAGATCATAAAACTTCAAAGCAAAAGATTGCACAGCCCAGAGAAATGTCCCGTGTTCTCAGCAGCATTCAGGATTAGAACTTTAATGAGCCACAACTGGGTATGTGCGTGCATGTGTGGCAAAACTCCTAGAGTTTTAATAACTTAATTAGCCAAATGTTCTACAGTGAACGTTTTCAATGACTCCCAAAAAGCAGAGTCTGTAATAAAAACTTTATACACAGTGATCTTCCACAAACTTCGTATTTTTAGGAAATGCTCTAAACATGCAAACTAACCATGGGTAGAGGTCCCAAACATCGGTGCGCACCACGCAACGCCTTGGCAGAACATGGCAACAGCCACCTTGACTCCATCGTGTGTTTGCTCTGCTTCCTCCTCGGTGCAAATCCACCGTTTCCAACAGCATAAATGAGGAAAAACATCTCACAGAGGTTGTAGAGGTGGGAAAGCCACATTTTGTCTAAAGGGAAGTATGGGCTCTGCTCCGCGTTAGCCACCTTTGCAGACTTCCATCGGTTTGTTTCATAGATTTAAACCCATGCGTGTGCCTTATACATCCCAACCGCCGCAGGATTATTTCTACCGCACCGCTTTGCCTAGACCTTATTTGTCATGTTCCAGCATTTCTCGGCACAAACCTTAAAAGTAAAATAAAATTACATTGCGTTTTAAAAATCATACCCCGAGTGATTTTATATAGTAAACTCTTTATTTTAAAACAAGATTAAATATTGCACCTCGCTGAAATATTTTCTCTTAGCAGAGAGCACTCAGATGGAAAATTTCATACATTTCAACTGATTTTTTGCCTGAATGGTTTTCACATATTTTTCTAAAACCTAGTTGTGTCAAATGATTTATTCCCCTCTAACAATACGGTACAAGTAGCTAGGAAGATGCAAGTGCTGAAATGGTTGACGGCAGTTGGCCAATTAAGTGCTCGACAATATTCTGATTTTTTTTTTGTGCTTGCACATACTAATCCTTTTTTTTTTTTTTAATGTATTGAGGTTCTATCCAGCAGAAAGAATGAGCTAACTGCAAGGCACGCCACACGAGGAGTTTGAAAATGTACAGCGACACGCTCGTATCCAGGGGAGGTGTAGCCAAGTGTGAAGTCTAAAACCTATCTATGAAGAAGCAAAAGCCAAGGGAAGGGAAGGAAGGCTGGCTGAGCCGTGGGGTGTCCCGGGAAGCAGGGGTGGGCTCTGCCTGTCTTCACGAGCTGTAGGAGGGCGCCGGGCATGGAGGAGCCAGGAAAGATGCGCTGCTT
Organism: Pterocles orientalis; assembly: GCA_011057875.1. Taxonomy (NCBI): domain Eukaryota; kingdom Metazoa; phylum Chordata; class Aves; order Pterocliformes; family Pteroclidae; genus Pterocles; species Pterocles orientalis. The sequence goes on along the minus strand of WKFP01014989.1, from coordinate 54,958 downwards.
GGCCACCATCTCATGCTGATGATGCTGACATCAATTAATGAGGGGTGACCCACGGGGAGTCTCCTTGCTCACCTGCAGCACATTGTTAGAGGAGGAGGATGTCATTGCTGCCTCCGGGCAGAGCGAGCCAGCTTCACCCATTGCCGCTGGGCTTGGTCCAGCCTCCTCCAGTGGTGTTTCTCCTGCTGCCTCGTTTATCTCCAGCTCGTGAGCCGTTGGGTAGTGCCAACAGATAAACCTCTTTTTCAGAAACACTGCTCTGCCCCAAGCACAATTTCTTGGTTCCCACTAAAAAAGAGATAATATAAAATGTGGTGAACTATTCTTATCTGTTTCGAAGGGGGTCTCTTCTACTAAAAAGAAGTGGCAAGAACGGTGGGACGCGGTTTCAAATATTGCACAGAAGTAGTAAGAAGCAACACGTACCTACAATAGCGGAGTGTTGATAGCAGTGTGATTTTGTAAGCACTAACTCTGCCAAAAGCAAAAAGAAATTTAGCTTTATGTAGGATTTTTTCACAACTTTAAACTTTGTTTATTTTAAAATAAAATCAACATTCCAAGTTTTCAGAAAGCTTTCCATTGAATTGCAATGTGTTTCCTCTGCGACCTTTTCTTCAGCCTTAACGATTATCAAGTAACCCCCAAACATTTGGTAGGTTTCTGGGAAGGAAAAATAAAACCCTAAAGATTTCAATCATAAAAACTTAAACTTGGATTTCAGACAAACACTTGTCAAATGCAGGGAAGACACCAAACCTCTGAAGGCCAGCAAGGAAGACAAAATGTTGCAGAGAACGCTGAAGCGATTTACAACCCCAACTAAATTTATTACAGATCATTTTCTCTAATTCCTCTCCTGCTGAAGTTATCATTGCCTTCCGCATTAGGTGTCGATGGCAGAGGTATTACCACTAGTGCTACACATCAAAACATCGCTGTAATTTCTCTCGCACATCTCTACCAGTCACAACAGGTTGCTGTGATTTTTTTCCAGATAAAAACCTGCAAGAAAACTGCTTTTTTTTTTCTTGTTAGCCAGCTGGAGGAAAAACAAGTGCTAGCCAGAATGAACAGACACTCCTGGCTATTCCAGTGAGAGGCTCTTAATTACAAGTCACAGGAGTAGGGGTCACCTCTGAGTCCAGTACATTGAAATCCCTCCCTCTGGGTTACACCATTCCAAGAAAATACATTTTAGGTCTTAAAAAAAAAAATAAATAGAGACAGCAAACAGGGTCCTCAGATTTTTTTAAAATATAAATTTTTGCACGTTACAACTGCAGCTTTGACATTTTAGAAAAAGTCTGGATTCTAGCTAGTATGTGTAAAAAATGAAGAGATATTTATTAGCATTTAAGGATTACATCTTGAAGAGCTATGTATAAAATAACGTCACTTCATCAATCTGTTGTTGGGAAACGGTGTTCTGGCTTTGGCCAGGTCCAGCAGCCTCCCTTCTCCACTGGGAGCTGGAGTGAAAGCCTTGCCTGTCGTGGGAGGGAGCTGCACGACAACGATCTGCCACTTCCACCTAACTCCAGCACAAGCCACCAGAGAAGAGAAGGTCAACCGAAAAAGATGTACAACGTGACGCTCCTTCAGGCTGTCCACCGGAGAAGCGCATGGGAGAAGGTTGGGATTCTCTCCCAATCCCGCTGTGTTCCCAAAGAGACGCAACGTTCCCAGCACTGCGCATGGACGGGGAGCATGGGCTTCTAGTCTAGTTCTTCTGCTAAAATGGGAGAAAAAAAGGGAGCAGAGAGTGTAGCACCGCTGTTGGACTGCAGCCCGAGTGAGGGTAGCGGTGGGAGGAAGCCAGGAAATCTTTGTTGGGAGGGAACGCTCCCGAGAGCGAGGAGGACAAGCTTTGCGCTCAGGGGTCCAAATCTGAGCTGGGTGAAAAGTTCATGAAAACAAATTTTCAATAAATTTCACATCGTTTTCTCCTTGCTCATGAATTGTCCACTGTCACCTCAAGTCTATTCCTTACTTGAACCATAACTGGCTTGCAAGACCGAGATTCTCTGCTTCTGGGTCCAGATTTATTAGGAGCACAGCTTTGTCTGAGTGGCATGATAAATACTACTAAATAAAGGAGAGATTAGAAATACAGGCTCTGTATATAAAGCATAATACAAAATATTTTCAGTTAGTACAATAGTACTGCTCCCCCTTTTTGAACATAATTCAGCTCAAATTAAATATACGGAAAAAAACAGAGTCTCTTAAGGATGATTTATTAATTGTACGTAACGTGCCTGAAGGCAGACTGGGAATGGAATTCAGATGGATGGACGCAGAGGAGGATTAAGCTGATGATGGCAACTTCTTCTTAGTCACAAACACGCTCATCACTTGAAATTATTTTTGCAGATGATATTTGTACAATAGCAAGAACTGGCCTACAGTTTATCTCTTAAGCATTACAGAAACTGAAATAAAACTTTTACGCTTACCGCAGGCTTTCTGCAAAATTCTTTCATATCAAAATTTGACAACTAAGCGCTCTATTCCGAAATCTGGTCAGACAGATGCTCAAGTAATTTGATTGGGAAATTTGCTTAAGCTGCGCAACATCATGGCTAGATCGGCCCCTTTCCATCTGAAAAAGGCAAACAAGGGACGTAAGAAAGCTCCACAAGAGATCACTCTTTTGTTACTTGAAAATAAATGCTGTGGGCTTGGTTTTTCTTTCCTTTTTTTCCTATGAGATTTAAAATTTCTGTCATAGGGCTTAACTTAGCTCATGATTTAGGAGAATGGGAAAAACTGTTCTGAATTGGTTTGGCTTATCCATCAGCTGGATGTGTTGGTATTTCTTGCAATTTCCCTGCATTGGCCGTTGGCAGAGGAAGGATGCTGGAATAAACAGGTCACGCTCTGGTCTACCAAAGCAACTCTTGCATTTGCTCAAAGAAAAGAAAATCCTTTTACTCAAAGCGGGAGGACAGAGCACATTGTCTAAAGCTATATGCACAGAGCAATTTCAAGGATTAGATCTATTTGTAAAAAAAAAAAAAAAAGGACCCAAATTACCCAAATTTAAGCAGGTAGATTTCAGGCAAGAGAAAGGCTGCAGCTTTGGTTATACACACCTAAACTCTGGCTGGCGTGGTGTGGTCTAGGCAGTACTCTCCTACTAGGTGAAACACGACACGTAAAATTCACACGATAGATTTATTTGCACCGCAGTGTGTGGAAGTACTCAGCCAGGGCTCACACGCGAGCTTCTGCAGGTGGCTCTGCCATTGCACCCAAAGAGGAGCAAGGATCACTATGAGAGCCACCAATGGCTTGCAAAGTATTTTGAATTTGTAAATATCAGAAAATCCCAACCACACTACCAAACGCACAAGCGACCCTACACTAAAGCCCCTCGTACCTCTCAGGTGGGGCACACACCACCCTGCGAGGCTTGGAAGGGCTGTCACAGCAGAGCAGAGACCTCAGCGGTCCTCAGCCCCTGCCCCAACTCCATTCTTCCAAGAGGGTGAAGGAAAGAGCAAAGAGGAGTTTCATATTAGTAATTAAATCTGAAACAAAATCCACACCCTTTGATCCTTCCAGGTACGTGTGCTGGACTGTTTCCTTGGAATGAACTGATTTTGGTGAGGCAGAGGTGGAAGAAAGGCTACAGATGCTGGGAGACAAAGAGCTGGTCCCCGTTAACTGCTGCAGATGGTCGAAGCAGAATCTTCTTTCTTTTTACACTATCAATTAAGCAATGTTGCCAAACCCACATCAGCTTCTCAGTCAAACATTTCATTTCTCAGCAGTCTGTGCGAAGTTTGAAAGCTACAGTATGTTCTGCCAGCATCCTCCAGAAAGCTGCTTTGCATTGTTTTGCTTAAATGGCTACAAAAGTGCTGTCAAAGAGACACTGTCAACCGCAGCTTTTGTGTTTATGTCTTTTTACTTAAAAAAAAAGAAAAAAAAAGAAACAAAACCTTCTGGGGTTGAAAGAACTGATTTCTGCTCGTTTTATCAGTCCTTTTTAACATTCTTTTGGCAGACACTGGATTTTCCTCTCTGCTATTCAAAGTGCAAGCATATTCAATATTGAATAGACCTTTCTGACAGTTTTGAACCTGTTCCATAAGATTCCAAATGCACTGATTCATGGGGACTTGCAAAGTTCCTACAACGTTTAAAAAAAAAAAAAAAAGAACCCTCCCCA
>WKFP01014989.1:30111-44404 GCA_011057875.1 Pterocles orientalis | reverse complement strand
ATTTTGGTGAGGCAGAGGTGGAAGAAAGGCTACAGATGCTGGGAGACAAAGAGCTGGTCCCCGTTAACTGCTGCAGATGGTCGAAGCAGAATCTTCTTTCTTTTTACACTATCAATTAAGCAATGTTGCCAAACCCACATCAGCTTCTCAGTCAAACATTTCATTTCTCAGCAGTCTGTGCGAAGTTTGAAAGCTACAGTATGTTCTGCCAGCATCCTCCAGAAAGCTGCTTTGCATTGTTTTGCTTAAATGGCTACAAAAGTGCTGTCAAAGAGACACTGTCAACCGCAGCTTTTGTGTTTATGTCTTTTTACTTTAAAAAAAAGAAAAAAAAAAGAAAGAAACAAAACCTTCTGGGGTTGAAAGAACTGATTTCTGCTCGTTTTATCAGTCCTTTTTAACATTCTTTTGGCAGACACTGGATTTTCCTCTCTGCTATTCAAAGTGCAAGCATATTCAATATTGAATAGACCTTTCTGACAGTTTTGAACCTGTTCCATAAGATTCCAAATGCACTGATTCATGGGGACTTGCAAAGTTCCTACAACGTTAAAAAAAAAAAAAGTCTACCCTGCCTCAAGAATTGTTTTGCATCAGGATAATTTAAAACTTCTGCTCCTTCATCTGTATGATTTCTCAGAGCCAGCAAGAACACTTCCATAAATGATTTGTCTAGCTTACTCACATCGAGGGATGCAAAAATAAACACCCACTGCCTAGAAGTCAAGAAAATTTGATTACATGCAAAAAATGGGGGCAAAATGCTGGGCTCTGAAAAAAATAAAGTCCCCTGATTCTTATATTTTAATGAGCATCGGTGAGAACCCAACACTGAACGCACACATTCAAGCCTACGCGGTGCATTTCAGTACGACGGTTGCGGATTTTTTTCACTAGTTGCACGCTCCGTCATGTTTGGAGTTTCCCCGCAGTGTTGGGATTTTTTCTTCTTTGAGGATCCCCTCCGCTCCCCTAACTCTGAAAACTAACACCACGGCAGTAGTATTACTGATGGTTTAGAACTGCTCCTGTTTTCCTACATCAGGGGATAATTCCAGCCTGATCTTCACGTTGGAAAAGCAGAGGGGAATCCGTGTAAATGAATAAATGACAATGGTGGTGATTACAGTCATGCGTTACGAGTCTAAACGTGGAGGCAGCTCTTCTCCATCACTCACAAACACAGCGAGTGGTGGTTACATTTTCTGTTCCAGGGCCAGCGTAAAGGAAATCAAGCAAGCCATGTGTTGTCCACAGACCCACCGGAGTCTGCCGATGTGTAATTCCTGGATAAAGCGGCGAAGTCTACGGTCACCGAGCTTAAATTCCATACACAAGAGCCCACATGTTCCAGCAGAAAATTTTCCTGTAGCCCAAAAACAAAGGAAAAAAAAGGATGAAAACTACCGAATACTAAAGGACATACAAGTAGAGTATTAGATCTCTCACATGTGTCGTCCCAGGAAAAAACTCCCATAAAGAGCACTAGGAATGAAATCTATAGAAATGTAATGCAGCTCGATGGAATTTCCTCTAAAGCCCTATAGAATTTAGTCCAGCAGGGAGTCCTTTTCAGAGCCCTTTTTTTGCAGACAACTTGCAGAAGGATATAATCCCAATGAACGTTTTTTTATTAAAAAAAGTCATAGAATGACAATAATTTTCTGTTAAATTCTTTTCCATACAAGTATTGACAGCAACAGCTATTAACGTTATTTTATAAAACCTGAGAGATAGATTGATCAGTGGATCCATTCTGCCCCACCGACACAGAGAACTCAGAAAATTTATGTTGCTATTCATTGTCAGGCAGCCGGTTTTGTTCTTTCTTTTTAAAAACACATCTGGAGTCCCATGAATAATTACTTTAATTAAAATAAGAGACTATTTTATATGGCCTCCTTGGCAAGAACTTTGCCTTCACGCTACCTGGCAAGTCCACTGTAAGCACAGCGATGCTTACTGATCATCTGATACTTTCTATGGTTTTTTTGTGATTTAAGATTTCCAAAGGACCATACCCCTGTGTGGGGCACAAGAAGATACTTGCCCTGAGGGGCGAGTGACAAAGAAAAGGGGGAGAAGAGCCTCCAATACAGGCTCCAAATTGCCCTGATGGCAAACACAGGCACTCAACGGCAGATTCAGAACATGGGACCAGAAAAAAGAACCTTAAGCCAAACCTTGTTGGGTTCTACGTCCTTATGAAAAATATACATGTTTTCGTTACAGCTGGAGATACTTAATATATTTATCTCACTTTTCTATTTAGAAAAATAAAAGCATTTTTAAAGAGTCCCTGCCTATACTCAAGGAACGACAACTTGCTCTGGCCTCAGTAGTTAATTGAGGGACATAGAAAATGGAAAAACTGTCCGTAAGGACATCCTTGTGTTTGTGAGGAGCTCTTGCTACAGGACTAGATCAAAAGGGATTGATGAAGACTGCAGCAGGAAAGGTAAGAGCGGTCTAGAAGAGCATCTTCTGAAAGAGGAATGCCACGTAACTGAGGCACGGGGACCAACTCCCAAGTACCAAGGTTATTTGCCCAAATGGATAGCATAGATCAAAAGACACTGATTTGTTACAAAACTGCTTTGAGGAGGAACTCGCACAGCTGGTGCAAGCTTACATGGGGCTTTACTAACGGAGTAGCCTGGCATAGCAGCTGGAGAATAGCTGTTGTGCCCTTGCTCCCCTTGTGGACTTGCTTTTTCTGCTCTCACGGACCTGTGTGTAGTCCAGTGTAAGGTTTTCCAGGTGCAGGTTCAGCACCTGGAAGGTAAGCACAAGGAAGCTGCTGGACCGCAAATGAGGAGAAAAACATTTTTTTCCTTTTATTTCTTGTTGTCTGCTCAGATATTCTGGCTTAGAACAGGGAAGCAAAATGTTCAGTTCCACCAAATCTGGGGAGCAGACCACCAAGAGCACACAGGAGTCTGAGTCTGATTTTTTTTTTTTTTCTGTAAATGAAAATATTTGTGCTCTCAATTCCTAACGCCGTACTTCCCTGGGAGCAGGATTTGGCCTGGCAGGAACGGACAGTAGCTAAACCTGCCATCCCCCCATCCCTGGAGATCTTCCCAGGGCAGCAGTAATCAAAATAATTCATTTGCAGTTCTAAGCCTTTGATGCATGACTGCTGAGAAAGAAGATTTGCGAAAGCTGTGACAAACTTACACCTCAGCTTTCAAAAAAAGAAGAAAAAAAAAATAATCTGTTACTGGAAAATTTGCCAATTTTTCCCTCGAGCCCTTAATGCACAGCAATCCATTTGACCATATAATTATTACTTAAAGGAAAAGAGTCGGTAAAAGAAGTGTAATTTATGGGGATGAACAAGGAAACAGTCGAGAAATACAAAAGAAATATTAGAAGGAAACTACAAAAATAACTTAGAAACATTGCTGTCAAACCTAAATCAAAGCCACAACGGAGAAATGAGATGTTTGTGTACACAGACAATGCCACCATCAGTTTTTGCTGGAGCAGGAAGAATCTTGGCAATCAAGATTATCTGATAATTACCTTTCTTAATGCATTAAATTCGCTCAGCTTCACCTTCAGGCATTTAGCTGAAGAAAATAATGACATACATCCTCATGTTTAATGGTTAAAGTCTATTTCCAAGAAATCTATTACATGTGGTGTCAACTAGAAACCCACACAATAAAGCATCTTGAAAAGACGTCCTGATAGAAAAGAATGGTGTTTCAAAACATAAATAGCAGTTGTTGGCATCAAAACATTTTAACTTGCAGGTTTTATTAATACTAATGAAACTTTGATTGTCTTTGTTAATTACCTCCCCGCCCTCCTTTGTCAGGATCAGCTGCAGAACAAACCTTCTCCTGCCAGCATCTCAGGATGCATTAGACCTCATTAAACATCATTTTTAAATGAACATTTCATTTAAAAGAGATTAATTTTTAAAGCCTGCTAGTGCTTGAAAATGAATCTGTAAAATTATACAGTTGCCGAAGAACACATTCGCCTCCTAATTCACTAATATTTATATACCGATAAGTTCAAATGATGCTACTAATGAGGTTTTGAGAGTCTATTTGATAGTCCTCTGGCTCACAAAGGGACTTTGCCAAGCGGTCGACCCCCTCCCCATAGGATGTGCAAACTAGCCTTGGGCTAGCGCAGAGCCCAACGTGTATCTTCCCCATCACACAAGCTCTGGAAAGAATAAATTTAACCTGAATCTGCTTTTCGTGCCTTTCTACGGATGAGGACACGTCCCTCGCAGGGAGGCAGCATCTCCAAGACAAAGTCCTGGCAGCATGACCCCCATCTCAAGGGGGCTGGTGGGGACCTCCTTCACCATACGCTCCTTTCCCAGATCCTATCCACTGCGATTTCCAACGGACTTACAGAGCTTCACCTTAAAATCCTTTCCAGGTAGTCGCTGGGGTATTCTGGGTGTCTGAATTAGTCAAGCCAGGCAGGAATGAGCCTTCTTATGTGGCTTATTACCATCACCATTGAGTTGGCACGGGAGGAGAAAAAGACCACTGCTATTTTGTAAATACAGAATGAAATGCTTTTTTTAATGTGGTTTGGGTTGGCCTTATAAAAAAATCTTGGATGGATCAATTATCTTTTTGTTTTAATGAATAAATAATTTGTTGCTGGAAGAACGGTCACTTCCACTCAAGAGCAAGTGACGTTCTGTGCTTCAGAATTCATGTTCTTCAAGAACTTGAGACAATGGTTCTTCCCACCTTGAGGCCCTTTATCTGATGGTAGGTTTCCTCTACGGTGTAAATTGGACCCGTCTGAGACCAAAGGACCAAGAAATCCAAGAAATTCGCAAACTGTGGACTCTGCCGTGCCTCTGGCTGGCTCCACTGAAATACGGAGATTGAAACCTATCGGTCACATCAATGTGAATAACCACTTGAACAGCGCATAATGAAATGGAATCTGTTACAGGATTTGGGAAAAAAAAATTAAAGGTTACTAGGACAGCTTATTTTCTCCTGTGCTGGTATAACCCTGCTCACTCCCGCAGGACTACTGCCTGTCACCGGCCTTAATTTAAGTCAACTCTTCGGCAAAGTCAGAAATTTTATAACTTTGCTCAAGTCTCATTGAAGTTGATGAGATTCAGGCATTATCTTTGGGTACAACAAATACTAAAATGTACGCTGAATTTCATTTCACTTGTTATCGTTTTAAAGTGTTCTTGTTTGGAATTTTTCAATGTGGACTGCTTAATTAGAAACACAGGTGCATTCACTGTGCTACACTTTGCTTCTCAATTTAAAAAGCCAATTTAAAACTACTGATACAAAGTAAAACAATTACTTGCTTAATTGGTTTTACTAAGAGTCATTTCAAATTCATACATGTTTTTTGGGAATCCACTAATTCATTTTAATTACACAATACAAATATTTATATGTTTAAGCATGCACCTGTAAAATGAATCTAGGAAAGGAATAAAACTATTATCAGTTGTTAAACATCACGACAAGTTACTTGTGGAATGGACAGCCTCTGTCACTACCGTAGTCAAAGGTTTGGGTTGGAAGGGATCTCAAGGTCATCGAGTTCCAACCCCTCTGCCATGGGCAGGGACACCTCCCACTAGCCCAGGTTGCCCAAAGCCTCATCCAGCCTGGCCTTGAACCCCTCCAGGGATGGGGCATCCACAGCTTCCCTGGGCAACCTGGGCCACTGCCTCACCACCTTCACAGCAAAATCCTATCGGTTACTGAAGACTGGTCATTATCAATGAGATTTTCCCTTCTCTTATACGACATTATTTTATATATTTGTTGTACCGACTAACAATTAAAGGACTTTATCTGCGACTCAGAGCGTCATTCTATCTACCAAAGCCAGGGCTCCAATGTACTTTTCCACGGTCAACACCTCCACAGTTACAAAATACCCATAAAGTGGAGCTGAGCAATCCTGACAAGCATGTGTCAGAAACATTTTGTGCTCCACTTGGAAAAGCAAAACCTGGCCCAGGAGAGCCTGTTTATCAGCAATGCTACGCCGCACTTTGGCTACCGGGATGCCCCAGTAGCTTTCCTTGAGCTCTTACAGGTTGCGCTGTCAACCAAAAGCCATTTTCACCACGTAGTTACTTGTGGTTTATGATCACTTATTATCTGCGTATGTAGCAGCATCATCCCTCTCTTGCGCAGGACTCTCGGAGAATGCCACCAAGGCAGCCCGTCGGCTCTCCACGGTAGAACGGCCACATTTGAAGCCCGATTCTGTGCACGTTGGTTACTTAAGCAGATTCCCTTGAGTTTACTGCAGGAGAAAATCAACCCAGATTTGGTCATTAAATTTAGATTCTTTTTGCTCATCTTATTCACCCAGTCAAAAAAGGTATTTGTATCATTTTTCTTTTCAGTGGATGGAATAAAATTAGCTGCGTAACAACTGCCCTCAGTCACCAACTATATAAAGCAAAGCTTTTATTTTGAATTCCAAATACACAAAAGAAGTGAGAGGGTGGATGAAAAAATAAACCTGCCAAAAAAAGAAAAGGTCCAATTTTCCATGCAGAGTACAGCTCATATTCCTAAAATGGCTGGAGTGGTTCGTCTCATATAACTGCTTCATCTTTGAGGCAGTCAACGGAAAACCTGCAGAATCACAGAGATCAATCCAACCTGTCTAATGTATGCATTTCCTACTTCCCAACAGCTATTTACAACATTTTAGTGCCTCTAGACAGCGATCCAATCCACTGAAGTTAAACATAAGAATGGCCATACTTGAGATGAGACCGCAGGTCCATCTTGGACAGACTTCTGTCTTCCAGAGTGGCCAGACCAGAAATCCCACTCACTATTTGCAAACAAAGGATTTTTTTGAGCAAGAGGTGATTTTTATAGATTTACTAACCCCTCGGTGGGTTTCCTTTCCATGAGAAGATGAATGTCTGCCTCTTTGAGGCGACAGGAAAGCAACAAGAAACATCAGGTGCCATTCTCCACCGTGGATCCAGGTCTTCTAGGTCTCTTCACCTCTGAGTGATGATCATCATCATCCATCAGATTGGCAGCAGTGGGGATCTGCTTTCGCTTGCTAGTCTAGGGGACAAAAGAGGGTGGCCCTATGTTCTAGGCATTGAGGGCAACTGAACCAACCTCATGAGACAATGCTCTCTCCAGGAGACAATCCAATTGAGAGGAATCTTTCTCCCCAAGGAGGAGCTCAGACAATTTCTCATTCCCACCGAATGCCCTGTACCAGCTGGGCAGGTGGAAATCCTCGCATTTCGGTTCACGTGTCCCATTTTATATGACAATGTCAATGGCTACAGAAAAAAATCCAAATGCAAAACAAAGGACCCAGTCCTGGTGAAGGGCCCAGAGCAATTTCAAATGATGGAGGGAATTATCAAATGAATTTGGGTACCTACCAGGTCAGGGAGTCCTGGGCAGCCGACTGGGCTGGATTGCAGCCTGAGACCCTGGGCAGAATGGATTCCAGCCAATATTAATAATTGCTTTACTAGTGGTTAATTGAGGTGCTTTGTTTAGTATCTACAAATTACAATTTAGGGTCTGAGGCATCTGTCATTTCCTTTCATGGAAAATTAAAGCACCTGGATGACAGCATTGCTATTTTTCAGCTCTTGTTGAGATGTACCAGTTTTGAGATTTCGGGGTTTGTAATATGCTTATTCTACATAGTTTGGTGTTTTCCTTGCTTTCTTTGGTCCTTGATCAGAACCAAGGATATATTCCAGGTGACCACCTTTCGCCAGGGGGAATCAGCGATGCAACCAATTTTGTCTACATTACAAAGGAGAACAAGAACCCTACGCCACCTATTTTCCACTTTATTTATGCAATAAGATAAAAGCCGAAACCAACCCAAAATTATGCAAAATACTAGGACACAAAGCATCTAATTACACTCTGACTTGACTGCTTTCTAACAGCCTAAGTCAAAATAAGTGAACAATGAAGAACATGAAATAATTCCAATCATTATCACATAAAATGCACCGTACATGACTTTAGAGTGGTTTTGGGATAAATCTATCTTTAGCGTACCTCCATGGTATGAAGTCCCATTTACGCTCCGAATACCAAACCCCAGTTCAGGGGAGTGCACCGGAGAGCGAGGTGAAAGCCAGCGCTGGGGGGTGGCTGGAGTATTTCATTCCTACGGTGCATGAGAAACGCCTCTGTCCAAAAAACAACAGATATTGTTCTGGTGATGTTACCCCTGGCAGATCCCCCTGGAAGGCAGTGCTAAAAATTACCGATCTGAGCCTTGCTTTGCTGAATTTTAATGATTATAGATCCAGATAAAAGAACTCTAATTACCTATACCTGTGCAACATTTTATGAGATCTACTATAAGCTTTAAGTTCAATTCATTTGCTCTTAAAATCAGCTGCTTAAATACATTTTTAAAAAACCGCTCAGCTCAGCTGTATTTTTTTATCCTTTATTTATGCTTTGTTTAACATTACCTGAGTTGGTAAAACTGAGCGCGGCTGCTTTGCACCTTTCAGGAGATGTGTGCCCGTTAAACATACCGGTAATATTTATTCGTTCTGCCATCTGTCCCACTATCCCCACGTTTTCAACAGTTTGGTCAAGAGAGGGCCAAAAATCACCTGAGCATCATAAAAACGAGTCCCCGGCTGTCAGAGTAACACATTGAGACCACAGCTGCTGTCCTGCTGCCTGATTTAATGAGGTTCCTAAAGTATGTGGACAAGTATTCGGGGCTCTTGGTTGCCATGGCGATGGGAGCCGGCGCTTTGAGCGGGTGTCAGCAGCATCCCGATCAATATGAATCAGCTCCCGGCCCATCGGCTGCGGCGATGCGGTGGCCGCGGCGATGCAGACGCGCTGGAGCCCGTCCTCTTTACCTGCACGGGCACGCTGGAGTGTGCGAGGAGGATGAGCATCTTCCTGCCCCACCAAACCTGCTGCGGCTCAGGATGCGGTATCTATTGAAGGAGGAAAACTCGGCACTGAGATAAACACGTTATTTTTTGCTCTGAGTGGCCAGTCTCTCATTATTTTGCAAACCTAGTCTTTCTTACTCCCCCTCTGAACTCGCTCACCTTCCTCAGGCACCAGGAGAACCGTGGTCAATACGATGTTCCCCAAAAGTGAAGGATCCTTCCGTGGTCGGCTCAAACATCGCTGAATTTCCCATCGCTTTTCACCATAGGGCAGCAACATTTAACGTCTACATTTCTGAGGCCAAATGCTTTTTTACCGACTCAATTCACCTGTTTTCACAAGACAAACATTCATGTGCAATCTGTTACGCGGAGATGTTTCCTCACCCAGAAAGAACCGAAAACCAGGGAAGCAACCCAGTGACAGGGAGCAAACATGTCACGCCAGGTAACTCAGCTAGGATTCCCTCGCATTTCCATCACAGCAGGCAAGGACAGATTTTTTTTTCCCCATATTTAAAAGCTAAAATGTTTAAGTGCATTTTTTTCTCCTGTGCAGAAACATGAAGGGGATAATTTAACTATTTAAGCACACCCAGAGCACTCAGACCTGGGTGAAAGGTTGACTCAATCACCCCCCAAAAAACCCCACCAGTTAAAGATATTTTAATGACTGCTTCAAATCTCAGTTTATCACCCGATGGCCTTTCAAGACGAATCTTCAGATCCAAAGGAAGCTGCTTCTTGTCCCTCTCCCACCTCTCCTGACAGGCGCGTTCAGACATTATCTTCCAGCCCAGAATATTAGAGACCAAACAGCACCAGATCAGATTAGTCACACGCGTTTGCATTGCCCTGCCCATTCCACCCGGCTTGTCCTCAGATGGATCTTAACGATGAAGTAAACAGTTACAAAGTGGGTAATCAAGACCCCTGAACAAAGATGGAGAGGAAATTAAAGTGTCGGGAGTTTAAGCAGTACACAAGATGTCATCAAAGTTGGTACCAACTGGCGTTTAAGAAATTATCCCAAAAAATGGTATAAATATTTCATAAGGGTAGGTGGAAAAGCACAACACCATAATGACAAAAATTTAATCCCTCTGGGAATCACCTCACAGAATGGGACCCACATTTCAAGCAAACAAATCCCCCAAACAACCCACAGCTCTCCATATGAAAAAGCATCAATAATCCGACCTGCTCTTGACATGGTATTTTATCACTCATTAAATCCTCTGCATCCTGAGAGGGAAAACAAATTCCAAAGGAATTCACGTGGGAGGTAGGAATTTCCTTCTGTAAGAACTAATAACATCATTTTCGCTACAGTTCGGAGCAGATGTTCCAGCTTAAGATGCTCACCAAAACGAAGCTCGCAGTGCTAAGCCCTTAGGAACTATGTCACAGGAGCGATGCTCTGCGGCCAGCATGGTACATGTCACTTTGTGGCATGTCACTCATTTAAGTTGGGTAATAGTGCAACCACGGCACACAAAGCCTCCGCGCATCTATTTACAGCCAGCAATTTATTTTATGCAATTTACCGCAGCAACAGGTAGCATCAGGGATTTCTTACAAACTGGATTTCCTCATCAAAATGTTAACGTCTTCAAAAGTAGAGCATCGTTTGGTCAACTTTCACGGCCAATTTTCCTGGGGCAGCTGGGGTGGCCAACGGACGTCTACAACTTGTCGGATTGTTTCAGTTAATGGAATTTGTGACTTGGAGCCAATCCAAAACGTGCTGATGTACAGAACAAAATCTGGCGCTAACTGCCAGCCCCGCTTAGTCCTACCAGTCATAGCAAGAGGAGATAAAAGGCAAAGGCACATCTGAAGTCCCTCCAGTGCGGAGTGAAGCACTTCAGCAGCGTGCCGCAATGACGCAGCTCATATGGTTGGCAAGAAGCTACTTGTAGGATGGTGTTTCATCGAGTACTTTTCAATCAAATTGGGCTTTCTGGCAATTTTTCTAACATCTTTGCCTTCCTTAGATTAAACTAGAAAAAAGAACCTACAATTCGCTTGGAAACAGTGCTGAGGGCTGGTGACATTTACCCTGTACTCACACGAGCTTCAGTGCATGGTCACGAAGCTAAACATCCATGCTAAACATC
Source organism: Pterocles orientalis (assembly GCA_011057875.1). Lineage (NCBI taxonomy): Eukaryota > Metazoa > Chordata > Aves > Pterocliformes > Pteroclidae > Pterocles > Pterocles orientalis. The sequence goes on along the minus strand of WKFP01014989.1, from coordinate 33,376 downwards.
ATCCCGCTGTGCCCGTACACGTTTGCAACCCAAGCACAGGACCTGGCCCCACCATGCAAAGTCAAGACTAGGAAAGCAGATAACGTAACCTGTCCACTCAACAAGGTACTCGTACTGCTCACGTTGCCCAGCCTCTCAGAACTGTGTTTGCTCTCCCTGACAGCCTGTGTAGTATTTTCGTGATGGCCAATCCTCATTAAATGAGAAATAAAACCAACAGAGCTGACCTTCCTGTCATTGCAAAGGAAAAGAAGTCTGTTTTATTGAACTCAGGGGAACTTTGCTCGAGGTTCAGAATAGGCCTGAAGGAAAAGAGAGCATATTCCTAACAAAAACTGACTCAGCTGCCCAAGGGCAGCCAAATGAAGAATTGTATGTGTTGTCCGAGCCACTCAGTGCACTAGAGGAGCAGACAGACAGGTGGAAAAGCACTATCAACCGATGTGCTCGTTGTGTTTCATATTGCACTACGAGTCCTTCCTTCCACTAGAAACCTCTCACCTGGGTTAACCTTCTCAGACCGACGAGATCAGAGCACCCACTGGGACAGCAGCAGAAAGTTCTCACCACAGGGCACTGGAATGAAGGAACCAAAGCCACCCCTGAAAACCTAACGCTGTTATCTCCACTGACACCACCCCATAAATGTCCTACAACTTGATCGTATAATCCTACTCAGTTATTTCTGCAGCGGTAATTTCCACACAAAGCATTTCTCTAAAGCTGTGTGGTCCAGAAAACTCTCAGCTGGGATTATCTTTTTCTTTCTATTTCACGGAATATACAGAAAATTGTAAAAAAGTTTTTAAATGGTTCAGATTGAGGTTGTTCTTACAATATACCGACTCCAGATTTGTTATAGTAAATGAGAGCTCTGTTCCATCTTCTGCACAAAGACACAATTCTGACTGATCTCCCAGCTAGGATATTAAAAGTTAACTTCAAATCCCTTCATGAAATGGATGTTTATTCTTGGGTTTTTTATTTGCAATTTTTAGCATAGTGTGATTTGTTTTCTATTTACTTTTCCCCACCATGGCGATAATCTCCTCTTTCAGGATAGCGAAGTGCTCTCTAATTTGCTTTTATTTTCTTTCATACACTCATTGCGCCTCATCACAGAGCTGCGAAGAGCTCCCGCTCTGCTGAAAAAGTTCCTATGGAGGCTGTACTTCCTATAAAATATGAAGAAATTAGTGAAGCGATATGATTCCCCAAACGCACATCACTGCCATCAGTCTCCATGACTCTCCATTACAGGGAAGCATCAGTCCATAATAAGACCATATACAACAGGGAGTGATGCGATCAGAGCATGTCCTACTGAAATACTTGTTCTTATGAAGTCCATGAATATTGCTTTTAAGTGTAAAAAAAAGTAATCTTTTCTAGAAAGAGACTCATGAACAGAAAGGGGGAAAGAACACTCTCTGATCTCTTGAGCCGAGCTCTCAAGACATCAATGACGATACTCTCATTTATAATCTCCACTAATTTACTGGCTGCCCTAGAGACACACTTTGATCTTTGGGAAGATCTACTGTATCCGCTTTGCAACAGGCAATAAAAAATCGTAACCCCTTCTAATAAAGCGGTCTAAAGAACGGAGTCATAGCATCTAGCCCCCAATTCATCACGGAAGACGCCACCTTCCACCCTACATTCGGGGCAAAAATATTCATCACCGGCTTGGGAAGGCATGGCGATGGGCAACAGGTCTAGTAGTAGATGTCCTTCTTCTGCAAGTGTGCGTCTACATATTGAGAGTCCCGGACTGCTGCCACACTTAGAGCTCATGATGGGAAGCAAATGCAGTTTGCTTCATGAAGCTGGCTGTTTGGTTCAAGTTGCTGCCATTATAGGAGACTTCTGTTACTCACGTTTATTAACGTATAGTGTTGGGTATACACGGCAGCACCTCACAGATACGTACTGCAGGAGGTACTTGCAGGAGAAAAGCACATGAATCGGATCACAGGATGGTTTGGGTTGGAAGGGACCTTAAACCTCATCCAGTCCCACCCCCTGCCACGGGCAGGGACACCTCCCACTAGCCCAGGTTGCCCAAAGCCTCACCCAGCCTGGCCTTGAACCCCTCCAGCGATGGGGCATCCACAGCTTCTCTGGGCAACCTGGGCCACTGCCTCACCCCCCACACAGGGAAACATTTCTTCCCAATATCTCATCTCAATCTCCCCTCTTCCAGCTTAAAACCGTTCCCCCTCATCCTATCCCTCCACCCCTGATCCAGAGCCCCCCCATCTCTCCTGTAGCCCCCTTTCACTGGAAGGTGCTGGAAGGTCTCCCCGGAGCCTTCTCTTCTCCAGGCTGCACACCCCCAACTCTCTCAGCCTGTCCTCGCACGGGAGCTGCTCCAGCCTCGGACCATTTCTGGGGCTCCTCTGGCCCCACTCCGTCTGTCCTGTGCTGAGGACCCCAGAGCTGGGTGCAGCACCGCAGGGGGGGTCTCACCAGAGCAGAGCAGAGGGGGACAATCACCTTCCTTGAACACTGCATCCTCCTTACCCAAGAACAAGGACCAGGGGCTGCAGGTGCAGAGCTGCGTTGGCAAAAGGAACCAGGAACCACTGGTGAGCGCAAGGAGCGGCGCTGCCCGTGCGTCGGGCACCCAGCCACGCTCACTGCCCCATGCACAGCTCTGAGAGCTCCTCTAACACCCATTTCTCCTTGCCACAGCGCTCTGAGACAGGGAAGGGGGTTCTCACTGCTTTCTCCTCCTCACTTTAAGCCTCCTCCTGCTGCCTCTCAGGCTCAGCTCGCTCCCGTTTCTCTCCCATCCTCTGCTCGCTCTCCCCAGGTCTTTGGCAGCTCAGCCCCGCTCTAACTCATGGCACGCTGTTTGCCGCCACCACCACCGTGCCATTCCCCCCGCTTGTGTGTCATACCCTTCCCACCACCCTCCCACGTGTCTTGTCTGCCGAGATCACCAGCTCGGCAGGGCAGGAGCTGCCTGCTGCTCCGTGCTTGTGCGGCTGTCAGCCCCGAGGCAGCACCAGGAAACGTGAATAAAATAAACCCTGGAAAACCTATTTGCTTTAACACTGAGAAAGGGTTTACTCGGTACTGAAAAGTAGCATTTCAGGGATAAAACAGTACCCAGCGCAACGTAAAGGGCTCCTCCGCTTCCCAAGACAGGAACGCTCCTCTGAAGCTTCTGATCTCAGTGGAAGTGGGATGCTCTGCACCGCTGCAAGAAAACAAGTCCAGAAAACCCAAACGGAACTCAAAAAAAAAAGCAAAGCCC
>WKFP01014989.1:16613-30091 GCA_011057875.1 Pterocles orientalis | reverse complement strand
AGAGTGATGTTAACTAGTACTATTTAGCATCTGTCAGCCCAAAATCAGCACACCGAGACAGTTGTGCCATTTGCTTTTCCTAACCAATTTTATAATTCATTTCTAACTATATTGACTCTTCAGCACGGCATTGAGCTTCATTTCGACAGCAGCGGCTAGTAAAAGTTAATGATCCAAAACCATTACTATTTTAAGCTGACGGTGGACCAACCTATCATTTCTAACCATGGAGTTAAGGGTCTTGCTTTGTACAGAATCATAGAATTACAGAACGGTTTGGGTGGGAAAGGACCTTAAAGCCCATCCAGTGCCACCCCCTGCCATGGGCAGGGACACCTCCCACTAGCCCAGGTTGCCCAAAGCCTCATCCAGCCTGGCCTTGAACCCCTCCAGGGATGGGGCATCCACAGCTTCTCTGGGCAACCTGGGCCACTGCCTCACCCCCCACACAGTGAAAAATTTCTTCCTAATATGGCTGCAGCAGCTGCACATCCCAAACTCTCTGGTCCCTTCCATGCCCTGCTTGGGCAGCACCACCTCGAAGTACTCAGTACTCAATGAGTTACCCCTCACACACGAAACGGGGGGGAAAACCCAGGGAGGATCCCAGGCACACTCCATCCCCTTGAAGCAGCTCCTCCAAACCCCCCGACAGTTTTCGACTCCATCACCACAACCACCGTAGATGGGTTGCAAGTAGGTGGTAGTCTCATTTTTTTCTTCTCTATCTCTAGTTCCCATTATAGAAGAGATGGGAGCTTCCTCCTTCCCATCTAGGACAAGGTATTTCTCGGTGGAGCAACTGTTCAACGAGAGGGGAGCGCAGCATGGGTGGGTGCTGGCCATCACCTCTGGCCTTCAGGAGGGTGAGAGTGACTGAGAGATGAGCCAGGGCTAAATCCCTGAAGACAAATCCTGGGGCTTTGACCTTTAAACAATATAAAATCCCTCAGAAAAAAAACCTTAAATTCAGGGATTAAACTTCTGAGGAGCTCCGAGGACCATTTCAGATCCAGGGGTTCAATTTTATATCAAATCTTTTCAGCACCATTTTGTTTCTGCTGAGAAAAAAAAAAATAAATGCAGATAATACTTTTAGACAGAGAGTTAAGAACAGGAAACAATATGAGCACTTTCTAGCAGCTGGGAAAATTATGCCTAGATTAAACAATACAAGCGGACAACATAAAGCAGGGCTGGTTCTTTTTTTTTTTTTAATGCCAGGGATAGAGCCTTTATTACAGCATCACATTCCACCTCAATCAACAGATGTCCAATCGCATCTTTTACGAAATATTGCAGAAACACATTAACACCGGAATTAAGTAACTGGCACTATTTGTTGCCCTTGATTTTTGAATTCTCATTGGCTTTTCTTATTTGCTCTCCCTCGCCTCAACAGAACAAGATAATTAGACAGAAGCAAATAAGACGAACAGAGCTAGAAAACAGAAGAGCCTGACATGTGTAGTACATGCTGTCAGCCATATGGCATTCTATATATATTGTTACAGATGAAAATTGTAGCACACACGGCGCTGTACATTAACACTGGAATGGTATACAGTAATTCATGTGCATAAACTGATAGCATCCGCTGTGTTGGCTAATAGATTTTTGGAGTTTTCTCTCCGTAGCATTTTATTTTAAATGACAGTGTTTTCTATTAATGGGTGGGCACTGTCAGTTTGTTGACCCCAGTCGGGAAGGATGTCTTTTTGTTCAAATGGCAGCCATCATTTCTGTGAAGTGATGCATGTAAAAAAGCCAGTAAATGCGATTCACCTCACACGCGGCTGTCACTCAATTTGACATCTACATGTTGGAGTATTTTCTCCAAGTTTTCTCCATGTGACCTGCAAGTTAAAGATCAGGGAGGTTACCTTCAGCCAGCCCATCCATGTGCCAATCATCCCCACCTAAAAATGAAAGTTACAAATAAACTGTAGCTACTATTTATACTCCGCTGCCTGTCCCATCTTTTCCATGTCAATCTTGCCGTCTCTCATTACCGCTACATCGTGCCCCTCCCCTCTTCTCCTTTGTGTATCCCAGATTAAGTTTCTTTCTTTTTCTGTCGCTGTCCTTCTGAGTGTGTAAAGTCCTTAATGCCTTGGGTCTCTTTCTTCCCCCGTGATAACTTTGAAAGGAAACTTAGAAACTTAGTGGTCTTCTAAAGCAACCCATAGCTAAATATCAAACACAAATTTCCTCCTCCACGGGGACACACAAGATGCCAGGGAAGTGAGATGAAAGAGGGGAGATTGAGATGAGATATTGGGAAGAAATGTTTTCCTGTGCGGGGGGTGAGGCAGTGGCCCAGGTTGCCCAGAGAAGCTGTGGATGCCCCATCCCTGGAGGGGTTCAAGGCCAGGCTGGATGAGGCTTTGGGCAACCTGGGCTAGTGGGAGGTGTCCCTGCCCATGGCAGGGGGTGGCACTGGATGGTCTTTAAGGTCTCTTCCAACCCAAACCATTCTGTGATCCCTGAGACATCTCCTGCATTTTGAGGTGCCAAGTGGAAAAGGTGTTTCCCTATGTCATTGTCATTTCCCACTAGAAACAAGACATTTTATACATGCAGAAAGTTGACTTGAACAGAATTGCACCAAGGTAAAGACAACATTACTGAAAACCACCTCGGTGAAGCTGGAGATGGTTTTTATACAGCCTTGTCCAGTTTAACGTTACCTGGCTTGATGTCTGCAAAGCTTCTCTCACTTCTCTTGGAAGGCTATTCCAGTTTATCACCCATAACTGCTAGAAAATATCTCCCAGTACTCAAATACCCCTGTACTTAAAAAAAAAAAAGCTTCATAAATCATTACGTCTACTCTGTTCCCCAACCACTGAACACTGAACTGAAGAACAACCTAGAAACTACCCAAGACATCTGGACTAACTCCAGCTAGAATGAAACTTGATGGGAAGATAAGAGGACACTCCTTCACACCCAAAGGCTCAGGATCAAGTTCTCTCTACTACCCAAGGAGATCTACTCATCTGAAATATCCCAAAAACACAATCTACATGAGAAGGAAGGAAGAGCTAGGGACCAGCTCCTCTCAGTTACTGTACAATTACTTATTTTATTTACTTTTTGTTACCAAAAATCTAGCTGGAGTTTAAAACATTTTCTTTGTTTCACAAGGTGAATCAGGGCGAGACATACAAATGCAGAGCCTCATCTCATGCCAGCTGCAAACCAGCTCAGCCCTGCTCAGATGTGCTACACGGGTTTTTTCAACCTTGGACATGTCCAGGGAATCCAGAGGCAAGAGAGTATTTTCTTCCTGTCTCCAAAGAAGTGCATTTCCAAAAACCATCTTGTGGGAAGTGCCTTATCTGGCAGACAAAAATAAGTTATTGCAGTGCAAAGAATGGAAAATACTTTTTGGCTTGACACATTATGCCAGGGAGTCACTCTCACAGTCTTCCTCTTCTGCTTCATCAACATTTGAATACTTCCGACAAAGAAGAACTGGCTTAACAGAAAAGATGCATGGCAAATACACAAAAATATCTCCATAGATCTGAATTCATCTCCAAATATGTCACTAGTTGAGTTATTTTCCTTAATGTTGGGAAATGTCTTCTCAGGCAAAAGAGGTGGTTGAACCACAATATGCTCAGTCTGTAGAGCGGCTCTGCTGCAGGCTCCCAGTGGATATGCTTCTTTGGGCCTGCCAGATGGAGCTCCACACCCTCCACTGAAGACCCTCAGCCCATATGCCGGCACCTACCCTGTAGCTGTACACGGCCTCAATTCTGCTCTTAACAATAACCGATGGAAATATTTTCATTCTTTACCTTAGAGCACTCACAGGTTCTTCTAAGCTGCCCATAACCCACAGCAAGAAATAATGCCCAGATGACTTCTCTTCCTCCGACCTGTCACGTTCTGTATGAAGTTGAAATTTCTCTCTTCCACTGGCTGACCCCATAGGAGCTCCCCAGGACGTTATCGCATCAGTGATGTGGCACAGTTACCTCCTTGGTTTGCATGCACTTCTCCATCCATACCAAGAGACAGACAGTCCTTCATGTATCATGTCCATGTGGCCACACTCTGCAGCAATAAACCGACTGGATCAGGTCATAATCCATTCTTCGGTCATCCCCACCCAGCTCAATGGCCTAGGGCTTGCAGAAGAGCCCCAAGAACCAGCTGTCTTGAAGAGCTTCCAGTTACGATGAGACATCTTTCTGGAATAAAAGGACACCTAACGTCTGCTGAACTGTGGCACAGAGCTTCTCACTGCTTCAGTCTGCTCCTAGAAATTCGGTGGAGAGGTGAAATGTCCACCCTGCTTCAGCTTGTCACTCTTGAAGGCAAATCTTCTTGGCTAAGACACAAAACGCGAGGAATTCCTTCTGTCTCCTCCCACAGCTAAGCAGTGAGGAGGGCATTTCACAAAGTAGGAACTGTGACTGTATTAAACGACATGTTTTACAGCTGTTTACATTTCAGACTTTGAAACCCAGATGAAACGGTCTAAGTTTACTATTTAATTAAAGAACGGCCGCTGGAAATTTTGATTTAGGAGACTCAACGTTTGAGCTCCCATTTGCTGCCCACGCGTCCTGCCCAAGGGGTCTGCGCTCCTCCGTGGTGACTAACCTCAGCGTCCTCTTGTGCCTCAGCTGGAGCACAGAGGAACGGACTGAGAAACAGGAGGAGTAAAATATTGCAGTGAACTTTTAAACTAAAATAGCAATAGAGAGTTAGATAATTAAATAAGAAACCAGACCCAAATGTCAAATAAGGAGGGAGACATCAAAGGGAAACAGCGATCTCTGATAAAGATCAAGAGAGAAAACTAAAATTTTTATGGCATATGCTGACAAATGGCTGAAGTAAAATATAACAAAGTAACTTGGTTTAGCAATATTTCTACAGATTGTCTGAACCACACTGCTGCAGAGATCAAAGGACAAAACTGGAAACAAAATACCAAAAGAAATGACACACTCCCCTTCCACCTCCTTCCCCACCCCCCCTTTTAAATTCATATTTCAAACCTCAGACTCAGAGGCTGGAAATTTGTAAGAGTTTCTGGAAAGGTCACTCCATCAACTGAACAAGTGGGAACTTTTGATTTGAAATTTCTTTTTAGTATCTTTTTTTTTTTTTCTCCCTTAGAAAGGTGTTCAGAAGGCAGGTCCAGCCTGTCTCTAGCTCAGATCTTCTCTCAGCTGAGCACCAGATTGCTCTCTGGGATGCACAGCTCTCCTCTGCATCTCGGTGTATGACTCAGTCACATGTCTTCAGCAGATGGGTTTTCTGCATTTTTCCCAACAATGCTCCCATTGTTGTTTTTTGAAACTTTTCCTCCTGCTTTGAGCCTAGTCCTCGTTATTTGCAGATTAACCCGCTCGTTCTGATGGCTGTGCTCCTCTACCAGCAGCTGCGATTCCTGTGCGTCCTCTACAAAGAGAATAATCTCTTTTTTTTGGTTGGCTTTGTTGACTTGCTCATCACTTTCCCATACACTCTAACTAAATATATTTGTCAACGGAGGCATTTGGACCATTTTGCTAATAAAAAAAAAAAGCCATCTGTAATTTATTTAAAGTTTATTTGCAGTGATCACAAACACATGACCTCCTCCAATTATTTTTTGTTCATACGTTCCAATTACTTAAAAATTAAATATGAAGTTTCACGAGGAAAAAAAAAAAAAATCTGATTTTTCCATCCTCCTTGAAAGCCAGCTCTCAGGATAGCTGCTTTTCTGTAATATCAAGAGACTGGGAGATAAAGATTATCTCTGACTTTATTCTCCTCCTACATGAGAACAAAGACTGTTTTAATAAATGGAACTCAGATTCTTCCTCCTCAATGAAAAACGATTGCACACAAGAAGAAGACAGCCAGGTGAAATCCTGGAGTACGTGTTACATGCAAGACTAAACTAGATCTAATGACCTTTTCTGGCTTAAATGAAGAAGCAGATTTGGCAGAAGTAGCATATGGGCCATCTAATTTCTGCAAAGGCGTGATAGTTAAAAGGAAATTGCAGATACATTGGAGGGCAAGGTTTAGCCGTTTGACAGGAGGCACAAATGTTGACACATAAAGTGGTTTAGCCAGTTTAAAATGTCTACTTAGTTGCAATACAAAATTACTCTGCAGACAGTTCTTGAAAGCTGGAATAGAGTAAAACACCATTCCTTACGATAAAATGTGTACAAAATGCTGCAAAGTCTCCGGTGGAGCTTTTGTCATTTTCTACTGGATCTCAGCGCTTCACCTTGTCTGCGGAGTTAGCAAATACCAATTCCTACCACCAGCTGCACCAGAGTAAGACATCTGCAAGTTGAAGACAGATCATGGGGCCAAACTCTTGCTGGCAGGAAGAGGATGTTTATTGCCATCCAAAGCACCTCCGTTTGCAACAGGGATGTATTATATGCAACTCGGTTTAATATTAAAAAAAAAAAAAACTATTCACATTAAGGGAGTTGTTCAGAATCACAAGTGTTAATTGCTACAGTTTAGAAAATGTATATATGTGAAAAAAGAGGCAATGAATTGAACCAGTGGAACATCTCCACAGTTTTCACCAGCTCAATCTTTACTATCAGATGCTAGCAGAGCTGAAGCGCATTATAACCGGCTTTGACCTTTTAACTTAGATGCTTGCAATGAACAACGTTCAGCAAAATAAACTATTTAAATAAATATTTGTCCTCTATGTGTACAGTATACTGACATTTCCTCCCTGTTGAATCACCTTTCGTCATTCATTACACTCATCCACTGTCTTTCCTCTGATGTCTCTACTTTTATAGTTCTGTGTCTTCTGCTTCTTCTCATTGCCTCTTAAGACCATGGAGTCAAAAATCAAATGTGGTGCCAGAGGAGACAACTGCTGTTGGATTTTTCCAGGGCTTCCTAATTTGCTTTTGGATCCTCTCCACTTCTCACCTAAACAGCCCCTCGTTGCTTAACAGGTCTAATTCCAGAATATAATACAATTTACGTATCTTACGTGAATTTGCAGTAGCATTTGCCTCACCTGGGATACCTTACCCTCCCACAAGGAAGCGGTCTGGCACACACAGCCTTTCCTTTCAGGAGAAGTTCTCTTCCCTCTGAGTTTTTCTCTAAGATCAGTGCTTATTAAATACTGCTGCTGATTCCACTTATTGATCAGACATTCTCACTTGAGTGGCATGAGCCTGGGTTTATAAAATATACACGAGAGCTAACTTTGGCAAGCTACAGCTTAATCACAAAATAATAGAATTTCGAGGGACTTTTTGAGGTCATTTAGTTCATTTCCAAGCCACAAACAGGATCAACTATTAGTTTTTAAGGCCAACCAGCTTCTGCAGATGGAGAGACTACAACCTCTTTGTAAGATCTACTCTGCTGCCTTGTGAACCTCGCATCCTGGAGAGCCCCTCTAGTTTTAAAATCAACTAAAATAAAGCTTCAAGTGGAGTCTTGCATTCTGAAATAGCCAAAACTCCTAATTTAAAAAGAAAAAAAAAAGAAAGAAGAAGAATTTTGTTTGTGTAAAAAACTCTTCATTCATAGTTGCCTGCTGGCAGAGAATTCCAAACTCTAAAAAATCCATTGCTGCTGATGACAAGCAATGAGCATTCTTTGTTAGACAATAAAGCGTTTTATTTTCATTTCCTGTGACTTCAAGACACAGTGTATCAAGTGTTTTTGGTTTCACACTTCACTACCATAGTTTATGTGGAAAGAGAAGAGGCGGCATATAACAATCCGCAGTGCTACAGGAGACTTCTGTCGATCAGACAAATCCAAAATACCTCTCTGGAACTCCAGGGAAAGTTTTTCACTTGATTTCTACACTGAGCATGGAGTTTCGTCCATGTATTGTATTAGGGAAGGATAAGTGGTGGGAAATTGTTGCTCAGTGGTAGTCATTAATGGTAGTAATTAAGTTTCCCGATTATAAGGAAGTGATAACGAAGTGTTGATTGTTGCAGGTGAAGGAGCGAGTATGGCACTGTATCCAACTGGGACTTTGGTACTTGAAGCTCTAACAAGGTCAAAACTTCATAAATAAACTTTTTTTCTATTCTTCTTTTCTACTTACAACAACTGGAAGAAAACCAACAAGCTCGGAACAGATTCTGATGTCAGTTCCACCAGCATTACATAACTTTAATACAAAATTAAATAATTTCAACACTGATCAAGCCAGTACACTGCAGATTGGTCATAAAATCTTGTTTTCTGCTCAAATTAATCACCAATGCACGTCCATCTATAAGCATCCTCATTCAATTCATCACTGATTAACACTGTTGTCTTCCCTCATTTTTAATATCTTTTTTTTTATTCTAGTCACAAAAAAAAAAGATTTTAAACCAGCTTTGTTTCACATGCTAGCTATTCTATGGCTAGAAAGGGATTTGTGATTCCTTTTAGTGTCCTTCAAAACCCAAGATGATACTTGAAGGAATTATATGAAGTTCCAAAAGGAAAAAATACCTGAAAACAAACAACTCTAAATAGCTTATGGGAAAAACAAATAAGACAGAAAGGTAGAAAAGAAAGAAAAAGCAACAAATTGATTTTTGGTAATTTCAGAAGTCCTGATCTAGGGCTTAGATGTCACCTAGAGCAGATGCTCAGCAGTGTGCTTCGGAGCGTAACCTCCGGGAGAGACGGGAGAAGGGACCCAATGGCTGAACCCTATCGTGTACACACATGCACAAAAGCTACCTACCGCCGTGGCTGCTACGTGACCCTGTGCCGCCGCGTCAGGGCTGGATTTCTCCTATTACCTGGATCAGTCAATCAAAGATGCACAGATGGAGAAAGGAAGAAGAAAAAAATTTCACTCCACTGATTCCTGGCACCTTTTTACCCCAAGCAGACTGCTTTTGCTGAGACCCCTCCTGTCACAGGTCAGGCAGACAAGCGAGGAAGGGCGGAGGACTCCTCTACCTTTTACAGAGCTCATGTCCTTTCAAATCAAGATAATAACAGGTATTCACTCTCATGCTCCAGGCCGTAAAGATGATCGCCGACAGGTCTTGGAGAAGAATTTTCCCACACGGCCGTGCACGGAGCTGGTGAATAGTCAGCGAGCGCTGTGGTTTGCCTGTGGTCTGAGATATTAGCTGCTGGTAAGGACTGGTTAGCAAACTGGATGGATCCACCCTAGTAGAGGCACCATAGGCATACATTAAAATCAGAGATCACAACTGATGTAAGTTATTAAAAAAAAAAAATCCCTCCATTTAAGAAGGCACAGAACAGCTGTTACTTATTAATTATCAATTTTATAAACTCAGGACATCAGGAAATCAGCACATACACTAAAGAGTTATCATTAACCTGCAGCGACTGTTATCAGAACCAGCAACCGAGGAACAGCCCAGTGCAGAGGACTTCGATGCACTTGTTCAACGATGGCAAGAGGCAAAGCCTTTGCAAACACCTACACACGCATGTGCACAATGTCCCTTTCAACCACAATCCACTGTAAACCAAACGTTCAGATATTAAGCTGGAAGCATTCAAAACTTCTGAATCAGATCTGCAAAAACCACACAGGACTGAATTTGAAGGTCTTTTATTTTTCTCTCTTTTATAAGCCTTTACAGTAGACCTTCCTCTACAGCCACAAAGACTTTATTTCCTCTTACTTTATTAAATAAAAGCTGAGATTCTCAGAAATAAAGCAGGAATCGAAAAATCCGGAATGTGAGCAATGCAGCAAATCGAGCAAACTCGCAATGAAATGTGTGAGTGCTGCCAGGACGGTGATTGTCTCTGAAGGCATAAAGGCAGGCTGCTATGCAATGAAGAGGGCAAACTCAAAGAACACATTCCCTATGGAAAAAAAAAAAAAAAACCTCAAAAAATAACAATACGAGCTTTAGGTCAATAATTTAATCTAAAAATACATAAAAGAGTTCACAAGGTGCAAAAACCAGAGATATTAAGAGGAAGCCTGCAGAGGAATGTAGCCTACAGTACGATTATGGGCTTTTGACTCCAATTCTTACCATGAGTAAGGATTAGCTTTGATTACACAAGGGCTCTGTCCCTATTAGCGACTTGCTCGCTTGCCAGTTGCAATAAAAGCAATGCAAAATATATTTAGTTAATTTTGACACCAGAGATGCAGCCACAGGGCAGTTATTTAACCACAATTATGGGAAAAGAGGCTCATTTTTTGTCATCTTCCAGAAGGGGATGCAGAGTTCAGTCTGTACTAAAATCCACACTATTATGCATATACTGCCATTCCTTCTGAAATCTCCCCTGTCTTTACCCCAAAAACCAACCATCCTCCTAACCTCAACCTCTGAAGCAATGCTTCCACACACACACACAAAAGCAGAAAGTTCACCTGCAGCATTCATTCTGTCCAAGGGCTCGCTATGTTCTTAGATCATAAAAAGAAAAGAGCTCTGTATCACAAATCAAGCAGATAAACACACAACTTGTGGTCCCTCCATAAATCACACTAAGTTCTGATTTTAGGATGAACAGGATTTGATAACTTCCTAGAGACATGGCAACTCAATAGATAATAGGTTTTCCACTGCCTTTAGAGCATCTCTCCTCTGTACATCAAGTCATTAGATTTCAGCCACATCCCATTCAGCCGTTTTCCTTTCAAACCCAATGCCCTATGTACCAGGTTGCGGACTCCCGTTCCTACCAGGAACCAAAATAATTTTCCTACAGGAAAAATTATTACTGCTCCTTTCCCATCCATCTATATCTCAAATCCCTTGAGATGAGATTTCAATTTCCCTATTCAAAGGAGGAAATCGAACACACATCTCTATTTGTGCAACACGTTGCATTCAGTTGTACAATTTCTCTGATCACAGCTATTTGTAAGACATTTTGGTGCCGAGATCACTTCCCTCCTTTTGCTGTCCTTCCACCCTTCCCCAGCTACAGCTCCGAATCTTCTTGGGGATCAGGCTTGAGTTATGCTTGGGTGGGCAGGCGGAATAACCCAGATTATATATATAAATATATATAACCCTCTAGGTCTCGGTGCCATTCTATACAAACTCTTCCACTCCTGAAGGAATGAATCCAGGAGTCGAAACAAGGAAGACAGAGGTGAAAACAGTGTTGTGGCTTCTACTTTTTACTTAATTACCATCTTTGCAATGGGCATTTCAGCGGGGAGGCGAAAGTCCAGCTCAGTTTCTGAGAGGAGGTTTGTTCAAAGTGAGGTACAACAGGACTTTAGCTGTATTCATTTTAAAGCAGCGTATTGTGCTCACTTTATCTACAGCAACCATGGAAGACTGATGCAGGCGACACTTTAATCTACCACTAATCTCCTAACTGATAAACACTTCCCTGTTTCAAATCCAAATTCTCCGAGGCCTCTAGAAGGAACAGAACGCTGCTGATTAACACTGTTAACAGCTCCATTGACTATCCTGAATTTTAAGAGAAAGGGTCAGATACTGAATCAAAAGTTTAGCTTTTTTAAGAGCTCTTTCCTTCCTTATTACTTGTGCGGTCAAGATAGAAACTTACTATTGACATTTTTTAGAGAAAAAGAATTCAGAAAGAGAGCTTGAACTACTATCATTAACCTTACCTATTCCTTTTAGCCTGGAATCACAGAACTGTAAATAATTACCTTTACAGAAATCAGACAGGAGGACTGTAAGTACAGATACTCTTCAAACCCTTTGGTTTGTTTTAGTGGGGTTTTTTGGTTTGGTTTTTGTTCTTTTTTTGTGCATCACACTATAAAGATCTTCTGATACCATAACCAAGTGAACGGGAGCATCCATAGTCCCTTCTTTTTTTCTGATAACTACTACAGATTTATAAATAGTTTGTTTATATTGATCTAGTTCTTTTTTGTGACCAGGAAAGGAAGCTTTTCTTTGAAGGCACCAAGACTGATGTCACTCTAATGATGGAGCTAGCATATTGCAGAGTAACTCTTCTCATTGCTTTATTTACTAATTGGCACACATAGCTATAATTATATGTTACGTTAAGTAAAGACAGATATTTTTTCTGGAAAGACTTTGAGAAATCTGTGACAGTCACCCATGCCCCAGGACAGCATGTGTAGAGGCACAAACCTCCCTCTCCATGCCTGCCGAGGGATGAGCCGCGTGTGGAGTTCTGCAGCAGTTTACAGCAGCACCATCTACCGGAGAACCCCCCGTTCATCCTGTGCATCGTTGGACTCTCTCTTGGTCCTTCAGAACAGTCACTACAACTCTGTGCCTAAAAACTTGCCTCACCTAAAGGAGCAAAGACAATACAGGGTGTAGCTGCCCAAACATTGATCCCTACAGCTTCACTAGACAAAACAGGTTACCAACAGTTTCTTGTCCCAAAGGATCAGTCTAAGAATAAAGACGGACTACGGAACGTGTGGCGGAGATGTATTCAAAATTCTTATGATGTACACCTATAAATGTGTCACTATCACCTATTTAAGGGATCTAGTTCTGCTTAAAATGAATTTGTGCTCTTCTAGGACAAACCGTCCTCCGCTTCGTCTACAGCTCCCCCACTAAATTCAAAGGCAGGGAGGCTGCTTTTTAATGACATTCATCTATTTATATCTCGGTTCTTAAATAACTGTGGAAATCTCTTTTCTGTGTGAATTAGAGCAGCCTACAGAATATTTGTAAATGTGTGCAAGCAATACAACGCACGATTTTGTTCTAGAAGTGCCATCCTCTCGGGTGGAATTATCGGGATTAATTTAAGGACCATTAAAGAACAAAGCCCTTCCTGAAAAAAAAAAGGAGCCAGACCAATTTATCTCTTGGTTGCCAAGAAATGCATTTAGGAAAAATCAGCTACTTTGCATTGAGAACATGAGATAATTTAGTAATGTCAACATCTAGCAAAATGGACTGAAGTGCTAAAGTGACTACTGCCACGGTGTAATTAAGACCCGAGTCTTAAAGGTTATAAAGCAGATATACCTGTACTCCACTGGGGTTGACTCCACTACACTCATTATTTTTTTTTTTAAGAACAATCGCAAACCACGTCAGACATCTTGCTGCTGTTTTAGCAACATTAAGCTTCTAGGAGACAACCTCTATCTTTCAGTTAAATCTGAAATAGCAAACAGGGCATTTAAAGAAAGGAAAGAAAAAAATTGCAGCTATTCACCTTTCCGCATAAAAATACCCCAAAGCACATAATAGAATCTACAAAACACCAAAGAATCAATCTGAAGTTTAAATATGTGTACACCCACACAAGAAAACGTCATGAAAATTGCATGGTTCTTTTACTAAATTTACTAGTTTTTATTTGGATTATTTTGAAGGCTTTTTACTTGAGTTTATTATTCATTATTCCAACTCTTTGGGGAAGTTTTTTTCCCATAGCTGTAATAATGTACGTTAGCTCCTCTATTTCCACTAAATCTTTTCTAATACAAGTTGATCAGAATCAAGTAAAGCAATTCAGGTAACGCTGCGCACTGAATAAGACATTATAATAGTTCCGGTTTGCTTTTA
>WKFP01014987.1:961615-972980 GCA_011057875.1 Pterocles orientalis | reverse complement strand
ATTATGTTTTTTTTTTTTTTTTTTTTAGTTTCTTGTAGTTTAACCCTCTTATGCCTTTACCTCAAGTTGCTCGGCAGCACAACTATCTTTGCAAAAAAAATTAAAAAAAGAAAACATCAACGGTGTAATTTAAAAAAAATTAAACCACCTTTATAGGAACAATCACAATGATTGTTTGGAGGACAGAAGTGTGCAAAAAAGAAAGTTTTTTACCCCACTGCATTGAGGAATCAATATTGCCATCGAGCGTTCAAATGTGAACATATCCAAGTACATTTGAATGTTCAGCACTAGCTAGAAAAAATTGGGGGGACGAAGATGTTTTGCACACTAATCCAATAATTTGAATATAATTTAGCCAACTGCTGCCTTTTGTCTTCACAGCTTTGGAGTTCTCAATATAAAATAGTTCCCTTTTAAAAACCAAACAAAGAAGCTAGTGGTATTACGTGCAGGCAGTAGTGATCCAAACTCTTCTTGCTCCCTGGTGAATTTACTAAAGCTGCTGTTTTACCTAGTCCAAAAGTTTCAATTATTTTCTATCTGGCAAGTCAAATATGTTGAAGCTTCCTGTGAGATCAGATGTCCCAAGTTTTATGGGATGACATAAAATAAACACCAGAACTGAAACTTTAGAGCTAAGGTCTTTTTGGAAAAAAGAAAAATGCTAGTTTACTTGCTGCCTCTCACACCTTAATGTGATTTCATACGTATGTGTTTTTTTGAAGTTTAGCTTCCTTTTGTTTCTTTTATATTTATTAGAGTAATAATAATGCTTTAATTTAATTATTACAGAACATATGGTCAACATCAACTCTTATTTTTTAGAAATGTAACCATGTTTATTTTTAAAAACTGACAACTTGTTTTGCTATCTTTTAGTGCAATAAGCGTTCTAAAGGAAAACTGTGTCCATTGAGCTGTGCTAAAGCAGTGTTTGTACCACTAACTGTGGAAGAATGGACACCTCCATGATTTTAAAAGGATAAGTAAAAGCCTTAATTTTGAAAGGAAAGTTTTATAGTCAGAAGAAATCTTGAATTTTCCTTTTTTAAATCAAAAAATAGCAAAAATGCTTCTAGAATTCTGCAAGCTTTACTTGTCACTGCAGTGTTTTGATTTAACAAAGGAATTGGCCGTATTTTTGGCTTTGAAATGCGGAGGATATTTGAATTAAATGGAAAGGGTTTTTTATTAAAATCTAAGTTTTTACATGCTTAGTTAAATCTATTTGACATCAGCAAAATGTCTGGAATTAATAAAAGTTTTTAGGCTTTTCCTCTTTGATAATGACTTTCCTTTTAAAATTAAGTTATTGGTAACTTCATTTCACTTTGCAAATAAAGAGGGCTGGGATAGTTCTAACATGTTAAATCACTGAAATGTGAAACAAATTAACGGGACTCTTTCATTCCACTTTAAAGGTAAAACAATATTTAAGATGTCAGACGAGCATTTACTCAATGAGGGGACTGGGGAGTTTTGCACTTTGTAAACTCGTGAACTGCATTTTTGACTGTTTTTATTTGCACTGGTTCATAGTATATATACTGCAGATCGTTTGTATGGGCATTGCTGTTATCCCAGCCCTTCGGAACTCCACCTGCTCTCCACATGAAAACCAGTGGGTTGGTATAAGCAGCTTATCTCCTGTCATTCTCATGAAATCCACCGTTTGCCAATATACTGTATTTTGAGCCTAAAATCTGAGCCTATTTTGCTTCAACGGGCATGAATCTCGCCCATTTTTTTTCTGCCAGAAAACAAAGTACTGTATTTTGTGCATTTGTATATTGCATTGAAACGTACGTAGTGCTGTTCACAACACTGTCTCAGAGCTTTACTAAACAGTTAGTGTATATTCCTACTTTATCTCCCAGTATCAAGGAAGATAATGTCAGAAGACTGACTTTGCAAAGCTGCATTGCACTGGAACTGGTCGTGACGGTGGGCGGTTGGCCAGTGGCTTGGGGTTCCCCGGAGAGGAGCTGGGAGGGTGATCGAGGGAGACTCGGCAGTGTCCGCGAGTCTCCGGGGTCCGGGGAGCTGCACGCCTTCGTCAGCTGCGCCCGCGGACCCGGGACTGGCCCAGCCACGCTCTTTGACTTCTTAATGCACTCGCCTGTCAGCGCCTTCAAATAAACCGCTGCAGGGCGGTTGGTGTAACTCAATCATGTCAGCAAGATGGTTTCTGAATGCGCCTCTCGAGTGTTTTTCTTGGTCTGTGACCTGTGGGGTTTCTCTCAGAAGCACTCTAGCTAGTAGTTCTGTTTATAAAAGGTTCAGGTTAGGCTTTTTACCGAAAATTGTTTTAAAATTGAGATTTTTTTTTTTTTTTAAAGAAACTATTTTACAAAGACTTCTTGTGGATTTCTGGCAGTTAGATGAAAATTCCTTTTTGAAAAGTCTTCTCAAGCTCCTTCCTGATGCTCAGTGACTATAATTTCAGAAGCTTTTTTGCTTGCTACTTTCACCAACAAATAAATGAAAAAAACTTCATTGGGAAAGTGACTTAAATTACTTGTCGAGCTAGCATTTTACCTGGTTTTCATGTGAAGAGTATTTGGAAGTTAATCTCTATTCTTGGTTTTGCAAATATCTACGTAAAGTGCCGATACTTATTTGTATTACGATATCAAGTTACTGGCGTTGTGAGGGCCACACATTTATGATGCTGTAGCTGCTATATTTATTTAAACGGAGATGGACAATTACTGCACTAAGAAATGAGGAGATAAGCAAGGAATCAAGGTTAGTTAGATATCTTGTTTTTTTTCAAAAGAGAATTAATGGTGTGAAATATCAAGTGTAACAAAGGGTGCTGTCATTTTAACTGAGATTAAATAGCCAGATATTCTTCCTTTGTTTAAAAACATATATATTTTGATGTTTGCAGTTTGGGGGTGGGGGGTCGGGATAAATGGTACCTCATCTGTGGTGGCAGTTTCCAGTATATTTTCAGAGTATATGGATTTCTTTTATTTTTGTACCTGCTCTCCTTTAAAAAGAAAAAAAAAATCTCCAATTTTATGTGCTGTTTGGGGAAATCTTGAGTGGCATACCAGGTCCCCCTCTCTCGCTGGGAGCTGTCTGTAGATTCCAAAGAGGGACGTGGGCGAAGGCTGACAGTTCTCCTTGCTTTGCAGACATCCTGGCCTTGTTCACATGCCTGTCTAGAAAACGGTTCCTGTCTCCTCCGCCGCTGTACCAGGTGACTGCACTGAGACCTCACTTGTACTTAACAAGTGCCACTAATTGCTTCCGTGGTGGGAGCACGCACAAGGGCCCCGGCGCTGGGCTGGGCGAGGAGCAGCCTTAGGGCATCGGCCCCGGGCGCCTGCAGCTGCAGCGCTGGTACGGTGCCAACAGCGGGAACCGCTCCCGGGGCCGGCGGCACGGCTTCTCCTCACCCAGCAGAAAGCCCTGCCGAAACCTGCCATCTGGCGACTAGTAGATCCAGATTGGGAGAGAAGCGTAGAGTGGTTTGTAGTTGAGGCGTTGAAATTTGCAACATCTGCTAACAGAGTGACTGACTCCGCTGTAAGTAGCTGGTTTTTTCTTTGTAGGGCACTTCAGCTGTGGCCATTTGACTCAGGATCGCTCTATTACTGTTAAACGTGTAATCCGGTTAAACACGTACAAAAGTTATTTTTATAGGGTTCGTTCTGGCATCCTTGTGAAGTTTGGCCATAGAAATGGTTTCCAGGAGTAGAAATGGGTTTCTGGAAGTGGTCAGTCAAATTATTTCAAGATGCTGTTGGTCCTTAACTATTTTCACTTCTTTTTTGTCCTATAAAATGCTCAACGTAAGATACCAGATAGTCATCTTCTGTACCAATTCCAGCTACCAATACTGGTTTTCTACTAGTCTTGAAGTTCGCTCTGGTGAAATTCCAAGCTCAGCCTACACTGAAAAAAGCTTGAGGCCTTTTTTTTACACTTTCTTCATATCTGGTCCTCTTTTGATATTTTCCCAGTTTTGTGAACTGAGGGTTTAGAACCTTACTTGAAGCACTTTTGTAACCAAGGAATCAAAAGCTCGGATTATGTACGTTGAAACTATAAATTCTGTTTTCAGAGATCGTTATTTCTCCGTGGCCGTCTTAGCCTCTGGTCGCGCCGGGCAGATTCTCTCTCTTTCAGTGCTGGGGAATTTCGTGGCTGCTACAGGCAGGTTGATTGGATCCAGTGAAAAAATGCGTAGGGATGTCAAAGGGAAAGATTCCTGTCTGTCTTTTCTACCCAAAGATGGTACTTTAGATCAACGTGGGGTGTCAGGATGTCATTTCTGTCTCGGCACGTGTCTAAATAGAACTCCACTTGGCCAAGTCACTCATCGTCTTTGTAAACCGTGAGAAGATCGTGGTTAGAGCTGGAGCTAAGTGATGCTTTCTGCTAGTAGGAGATTTTGTACTTTCAGTAGTTGAGGTATGAGTGAGGTGGGTACAGGATCCTACGTTGTACCTCCCTAGCAGGGTCTCAAGAATCCTCATCTCTGTAACACTAAAACAAAACCAAATTGTTGTCCCTAAGGAGGCAAAGGTGCATGTGGAGGGGAAGGAATTGTGAGGGAGAGGCTTGTGAGGGAAAATATCAAAGCATCAGTTTAACAGAAACAAGGGAGAGACTCCATCCACTTTCCATCCCACGTGCCCCGGCCTCTTCAAACCTTGCCTGAGGTACCCCCTCACCTAACACGGGTACTTAATGTAGGGTCCTTCTAAAACAAAGCAGTTCCACTGTTTAAAACTTGGAGTGATTTTTATTTTTTTTTTAAGCAGGACAGTCCTCAGAAAGTGCCTTTTTAGAAGATGGTGCTGTAGATTTTTATTTTCCAGTTATGTGTGGCTGAAAATTTAAGAAAAATTATTGAAAATGCCAAGTGTTTGATGGTATCTTTCAGGTACTTTCAAGCATCAGCTTCTCTGAGTCAGGACCAAGAATAACCAGGAAGGTGTTTTCATGTGGAGGGAGAGGCGTTGAGGAGCGATCACCAAATTCAGCTGGTAGGCTAGAGTCGGTTTGATTTAGTCGATGCAATTTACCTCTTCACATTGAGGGGGTAGGAGGCGGGGGGTGTAGGAGGAGCAGCAGCACGGGACTCTTGGGGCGATGTAGTTCGTGGTGAAAGGGAATCCGCAGCTGCTGAAGGAGGTCGTCTCTTAGATGTAGCAAGCTCCCAAAGACGGAGGAGTCAAGCTGAAGGCGGTCTGAAGGCTTGTGAGATGGTCAGTCCTGCTGCGAGCAGACCTCGTGTGGCTTGTGTGTTTAAAGGAGCGATGTGTGCGTATCAGCGGGGCTTCGGATTCCGAGCTGGGAGTTCTGATACCCCGGATGGGAACAGCGTGGTGGGGCGGAGGATGCTGCCCCGCTCCGATGGTAGGAGGGGGTGTGGGTCCGTGGTGAGTTTGGTGAGCGTTCCTCCGGTCAGGAAAAGCTGTAGACTAGACTATTAAACACTGCACCTCAGTAACCTTGTAATGCTGCATAAAGTAATAATAATAGCAAAGTTCTGCTTTGATGACACTGTAATGTGCTTGCACATGCCTGCAAAAAATACACACTTAACTTTCATTTTTGTAATGGTCTTAATAGCCGTTATCAGACCTTTTCTTTTATGATGAACCTTGTCCTTCATTGTGGTGTTTCTGTATATTTATTGATCATCTGTGTGCAGCTCATAGGTCTGTGTGTCTGGTCTGTATGTTGCTTTTAACACTTATTTTAGGTGGGAGAAGTTTCTGAATGTTTTGGTTTTCTTCTCCGAAGCCAGTTTAACGAATCATGTCTGAGAGGAGACTGAATAAAACAGCTTGATAGACAGACTGCTTTAATTGGTACCTTGTTTCTTTAAGTTTCAAACGAAAATGACTTTGTGTTCGTTTTATTACTTTTCATACAGTATTGGGCATTTAAGATGTAAAATAACTTGACGTCAGTTAGGATGTTCTTCAATATCAGGAGCTTAACTGCAAAACTCCCACTGCAGTTGCAAGTGGAATCTTTGCAGGACTGGTTGTGTCCAGCCTTTTTCTAGGAGTAAGCAGAGCTTTTCAGCATCTATGAACTTGGATGCCATCAACAGAACATTGAAGGTCCACAGTCCCGGAGTGGGGCAGAGACCCTGTTTGGAGCTGCCCCACGCCCCTTTGTGAAGGGTCACTGTGAGCTTAACTCACCATCCAGCACTCCTGCTTCCCGCAGAGACTGGGAACCAAGCATCTTTTTGCTGCGTAGATTTCTTCTGATTCAAGTTAGGGAAATGAACTGATGTTTCTTGTCGTTTGTTAACAACTTTTTTGTCTTACTGCAGTGCCCAATGCCACTTTGGTGGTATTTAAGCTTGCAATGATGTGAAATTATTTTATATTCCAAATTTCTTAATGTAGTGAGGCTAGGATTTAGAAAGCGTTTCTTCAGTCTAAATTCTGAGCCACAGCTGTTTTCTGTTCCTTTTAGTAGTAGGCGTTTTTATTTTTTTAGATGAAAAAGGGCCAAAAATCTTGCACCATCAGCTTGTTTGCAGCAATACTCACCATCTCTTCCCTTGCCTACCAAGCAGTTTATTTTCTATCTACATTCAGCTAATACCGAAGCTGTTGAGGTTTAGAAGAAAGTTGCTGCCTCTTTCTGTGAAGAGAAATGAAATGGACTGGCATCTGCTGATGCTGGTTTCTGTTGGGCACGGATTTCTACCTAGAAGTCTTGCGAGGGTGATGAACTGTAGCACACGTGGGTTTAATTACAGCAGAAAAGTTCTGTGTGTTTCCCTTGCATTCACTGGAGGGTGCATGATGTTTTAAAGTATCAGATTTAAATAAGAGATAATAAAGCACCAAACGTTCTGTTAAAATACTTCAAATTTAAAAAAAAACCACAACAAACCAAACTGAAAAAAACCAACAACCTAGTACCCATGGACAGTT
The DNA here is from genome assembly GCA_011057875.1 of Pterocles orientalis. Classification (NCBI taxonomy): domain Eukaryota; kingdom Metazoa; phylum Chordata; class Aves; order Pterocliformes; family Pteroclidae; genus Pterocles; species Pterocles orientalis. The sequence continues at coordinate 966,054 of WKFP01014987.1, read as the reverse complement.
TTAATTCATCCTCCTGGCAAAGTTTGAGACTGAGGATTTGCGGTAATTGATGCTGCTCAGAGTAAATTGTTCTGGGATTAATCCTAAAGCCGGACTGACTCAGCTGTATGTTTTGTGAAGAGGAGTGGTAGTGGTGACTGTGCTGTTAAACCGATGGTAGAAAGCTCTAAAAAATGCAAGGAGGAACCTTGTTTTCATACTGAAAAAGCTGAATATACTGAAAAATCTCATGCTGCTAGAGCTGTGTGAACCTGTATCTTTGCATCCACAGTTTGTTTGCCCAACAAGACCACACGTGACTACTGCAAAAACTAATACGTGAGGGGGAAAAGCATTTTCCCTTTTTTTTTTTTTTAAGGGTGCCTGTTCACCTCCTGAAAGGATTGTGCCGGAAGCAGGTGGCAGTGCCTGGACAGTTAAATCCTACTGTGTTTTCTCTCTAAACCCTGGAGCTACCTTCCTTGGTTCAAAACAGACACACGGTTCCCATAGATCAGTGCTATTTGACACAAGGGAGCCAAGGGGTTTGTGAGCAGTATCTGACCCCTCCATAGAACATAGATGCTCTGATAGATTTCTGGTCGCGGTTTTCACGCAGTTCACGCTGCAGTGTGCCTGGCTACCAAGACAAACGGCAGCAGGCAGTTGTAGGGTTAATTCTGCTGTAGCATTACAGTTTCTCTGCTCTTGCCTACCTCCCTGTTCCCTTTTGCAGGATCACTCTCCCTCTGCTGCTGATCCCAGCCTCGCTGTGTTGAGGATGCTGTAGCTGTGCGGGAGGTGAATCAGCTCAGGCTGGATGCGAGGGTGGTGTAAGCAACTGTCTGGAGAAGTAAAGGACTGGGGACGAGCTGGGTGGATGTCAGGCGAGCTGTGGGCAGCTCGAGCTCTTCAGGGAAATCCATGGGAACATCAAACACTAGCTTAGGTGTCCTGAACTGTTTTGTGTCGGATTCAAACTCGTTGAGAGCGAGCATGTGCCTTTTTCTGATCAGGAACAGAGCTGGAAAAACTTTGCATTGGCAGTATGGTTAGTATTTTTCTTGAGCTGTTTTTAAAGCTTAAAGTCCTTGGTCAGGTGGGAGTTGGTTTTGTGTTGAATTGCTTAATCGAGGCGAGCCCTGAATTTAGAACTACCCCGAGAGGAGAAGCTTTTAAAATAAGTGGTTTCTGGAGAGTTAATATCATCAAACAAACATACTACCTGGTTGACTTGCAATTTTTAAAATAAAATTTAACCTTGGTATGTTTCTCTAGCTAATGAGAGTCATTAATTCTGCCTTTATTTGAATGTTGCCTGTCCGGTGATGGCTTCACTCTTCACTGTGCTCCTGCAGCTTTCCACACCCTCCAGTGCTTCTCCCCCATGCCCCCGTTCGGTGTCAGGGCAGGAGGAATGTCGTCCGGTGAATGCCAGGGAGCGGTGCAGAGCTCTGATTCAGTGGGAACGTGGAGGTGAGGATTAAACATCGCAGATAGTTCTTCAAGAACCGGTTTGCCAGCAGCTGAGGGTCGTGAAGTCTGTGAACAAAATTCTGTGGTCTCTTGGGTACGGAGAGAGTTAGCGAAGAGGTACGAGGGGAGAAAACATCCCTCCTCCAGTATGGAGGTACTAGCAGAGGGAAGGCTGTTGTAGCCTGTGTGCTGCTCTTAGATCCTAGTTTGGGCTTAAAGCTGCTAAAAAAGTGGATTTTCAAATGGAAATGGAAGAGCTTTTCAAATTGGTTTTATTTTATGCAGTTTTGAGATACTGAGGAATTATCCAGCCAGGAGCTGGTATCAGCACTGGCTCTGAAATGGGTTCCCTCTCTGACCTCGAGTAAACCATTCTGCCTCGGTTTTCACCCTAAAATGTTATGATGATTCCTGTCGCCTTACGAGAGCTAACTATGAGGTGTTCTGAGGATGTTGTGGAAGTGCGAACTTGTTACAAACGCGTGCACCTTCTTGCAGGTTTGCATCTGCAGTCACACAGCTCTGCTGGGAGTCCATCTCCCACGTGAGCTGGTGCTCTCACCTCATCGCGGCTCTGCCGGAGGAAGGCCATGGGGATCGGTCCCATGGTGTTTGCCTGTTGCTTTATTTTAAGATAATCCATTTGTTGCAGAACAGACTGTTGGAGGGCAAGTTTATTGGAATGAAAGCATTTTTTTTCCATCGTTGAGAATTATAGGGGTCTTTAAAACACATTTGGCTGTTGGAAAATTAATACCTACTGTAATACTATCTAGTAACGCAGAAAAATGTGACTGTATGTTGAGTTCAGGGCTATGCTAGCCCATAAATCGTAGGTCCACAACCCACTCAAGTACAGGTGTGCAAAAATTAGCTATTAAAATAAGTTACTAATAAACTTTCATTATGCTTACACTTGCAAATCTCTTAAATACACTCAAAACCAGTTTCTTTGACAGAAAATCCATGCCTTGCCGGTTCGTGTTCACTCAGACACATTAGCAGAGTAATCCCCGCTGGAGCAATGCTGAATTTAAAGAACCTTCCCAAGCTTTTGAACCTGATGGTATGCCAGCAAAGTGGGAGCTTGAGTAGTGCCCTTTAACTGGTGAGGAAAGCTGAACGCCAGAAAAACTTGGTGAGAGGAAGACCGCTAGAGATGGAGTTTGTCTTCTGACTTGTGGCAGCTCTGCAGGAAGAATGGCTTCTTTTGGGTACTGGGGTTTGTACATCACTTTCCTCCTGTGGCTATAGGTTTTTTGTTTTCTTTGGACTTGATTTCTATTCTTCATCGAGATGTTCTCCTTTCAGCAGTTTTCAGTGTTGAATCTAACCTTGAGACAACTTAATGTTGTTTTCCTCTAGAAAAACCTGCTTCTAGAAAGTTGCGGTTTGTGTCTGTTTCGCCGGCAGTTTCCAAAAGCTGGCCTCAGCACGGCAATAGAGTCGCAGAAGCGGTTTTGGGTCTGAAATGTTGATTTTGCAGGCTCGTTGCCCAGCCCCTATGCGACCAGCGACGCTCGTGTGCAGATCTGTGTCTCAGGTCCGGTGACACGCTTTGGGCTCACGGGGTACGGATCCTCCTCTCTGTTACGTTCTTGTTCCTTCCCTTGGTGTGAGCCGTTCAGCTTCCCCGAGTAGCCCACTGGTGGATAAATAATGTTGTTGCTTGTTGTGGGGAACAACGAGGCTGTTTACGTGGCCCGGAGCTGTCTGACTGTAGATAAGAACGTTGTCTATCCGCAGGTGTTGCTTCAAAGCTTTCACGGCAATTGGTGGCGTTGGGTTATGGTGGGTATTAAAGTGTCTTCAGGAGAAGGTGGCTTGGGTGGCATAGAGTGCACCATGAACATTGCTCGTGATCAAGCTGTATTTGTTTAGGAGACTGCTGGAAGCAATGTGCGAATAATTTTACGTATTTAATACCATATGTTTAAACTGAAAGAAAAAACCTGTGCTGTTTGGGATTCCTTTTCAGAATAAAATTCTAATAAACCACTGCGGTGGGCTGCGATTCCCTCCGCTGTGTATGTCCTGCTCTCCTCACCCGCTGGTACCTGCTCCCCCTCTCTGTGCGGGAGCTGGAGCGTGTTCCCGCCGTGAAGGTCCTGGGGGGCTTCAAAGCAAAAGGGAATTGTTACAAGAATAAAGCAGAGCTGTGGCTTGAGACGTTGCACAAATAGATTGTAGAACGATGGCAACCAAGCTGGTGAAAGCCTTTATTTTTCTTACCCATCCTGACCGTGTGTGCCTCTGTGTTGCGGGTGTGGGCTGCAGGCTGCGGGCGGGGGGGAGCCCCGCGGCCGTGCGCTGGAGATGTACTCGCTGAGCGGGAGCGTGTCCTCTGCCCCTTCTCCCTTCCCAAATTGTTCTTGCCAAAATTTTCTACCTGTTGCAAGAGTTGCTTTCTTTCCAGCACAGTACAATGTCAACTTCTTTCCCTCTTCCCTCTCGTAGGCGTCCGTAAGCTCTGTACGACTGTATAGCACACGGCAGTCATCAGCCTCTGCTGGCTTTAGATACCATCAAGTTGGGTGTATTGTAAACGAACTGTATTCAGTTGAAAAAATAAATTTTTTTTTGAAATGCATATGTGATACTTTAATTTATTTTTTTGTGTGTTTTCACCATTGTGATGTGTTCCCAAGGCCGCGTCCACAGGAGCGCAGGGGATGGAGGCGTTGAGCCGAGTGGGGTGGCGGCTGGATGGAGCTTTGCTGGAAAATTTTTTGACTTTCAGCCTTTTCTGTTTGATTTCATTTAATGTCATTTTAATGTTTTTTGTACAAAAAACAGGGCAGAAGTTTTTGGAGGGCTCAGGGGGGTGGTTTATGTCCCGCGGGCGCTGGGCTCTGCCGCTCGCCCTGTGTCCCTGTTGGGGTTCAGAGGCACCTGTGCTGCGGGACCCCCAGCCCGGCCCCCTGGGCTCCTGCTTTTGGGGTATTTTGGGGTATTTTGGGGTATTTTGGGGTATTTTGGGGTAT
>WKFP01014987.1:920120-934164 GCA_011057875.1 Pterocles orientalis | reverse complement strand
CCCCTGTCCCCTCACCCCCAGGCCCGGTGCCCCCCCGACCTGCCCCTGTCCCCTGGGACACCCATGGCCGCCCCCCAGCCCTGGCGTGTGCCCCCTGCGCTGTGGAGTTTGTCCTCCCCCCGGGTGAGGGTGACTTTGCTGGAGCTGTGCCCAGGTTGTGGCTCCCCCAGGGCGACTCCTGGTTCCCCCCATGGGTGCTGGGGGGGTGCGGGGTTTGCTGTGCTCAGCCTGCGCTGCTCCTGCTGAGAACCGGGGTATCACAGTGTCAGCAAGGAACGACAAGGAGCAGGGTAGGAGAAGTGCGAGAGCGGTTATTTTACTCTTAGCAAGGGGTGATGGATTTGTGTTGGGGTTCTGAGCCCTGCAGCAAGCCCTGTAAACCCTTCCCGTGGGATTTTAAAGGCAATCGGTCTTGTCCAGAAATGCAGCTGTGCCTCTCTGCTTGTCAGGGTTTGCTGGAGACTCCTTGAGAAGGAGCCTCGACTCTCACCTGTCCACATGTGCCTGTGAATATCAAACATTTTCTCTTGCTTCATACTAATCTTGAGATACTTTCTCTTATTCTTGCTGTGGGTGCATCTGTCTTGCCCTGCGCATTCTTAACTCTCGTGACTGCGGCTACTGATGAGCTCAGAGTGCCGGGGAACCTCTGTGAATGTTTTAACTCCAGCTCTACAGATAATCAGGCCTTGGAGAGCAGGGAAGTGCTGAAAGCGGAGAAGGAAAGGAGGAGAGTCTGTCCCTGGATGGTCACGTTATGTTTTGACCTTGTCTTTTAGAAACGCTTTCGTACACGGACGACACGGCCATGAGCAGGTCGGTGGTGCAGTCCCTGCTTGCCAAGCGAGAGTTTGATGAAGTTGATATGGCCAAGAGGTAAGGACTGCAGCCAGCTTGGCAGCCGGGGTGTTGACATTTACTGGCGGAGGCAACGCTTTCCTAAAATTAAGTAATCCCTGTAACTTTCTGTGGAAGGGGATGGGGCTAAGGCAAAGGCATTGTTAATTTGTGGAGGAAAAAAAAAATTAGAAAAGCGATGGCTAATCCTGTAATTTATCGTGTGCTTTGCCCTGTCCTGGAACATGCAGCAGTGTTGGCTTTACTGTGGGTTCAGGGTCTGCTCTGAAGTGAAGCAGGACGGGACATGCTGTATGGCAGCTGCGTGTTCACCTCTGTGGAAGACAATGCTTAGAAATTCCAGAAGCATTTCCTTTCATGTTTATTTGTTGCTATTTATGTTTTTACTTCCCTTAATTTAGTTAGTGAATATTAGTGAGGCCAGCTTCAGTTTGTTTATGATCCGTTTCCCTTTTGAATCCACAGCCCTGGTAGCATTTGGTTCCACTTAAGGGAGAATATTTATTTGTTTAGAAAACTCTTCCATTGAACTTGAACAAAAGACTTTCTTTGTGGTTGTGACCCGCAGAATTGTTTCCAGTTTGCTTCTATTTCAAGGCAAAGTGGAGAGGGAAACAAGTGGGGTGAGGAAGGTGATGTTTGTACAACCTTTCCTCCTTCCACACCAGTCTTTGGGAATTGGGCTCTTTCCATACAGAATGGGATCACTTGAACCCTGTTGCTGGATTACCTGTGGGTTATTACCTCCCTTCTTCAAGTGGCTCTGTACAACCTCTTTACAACCTCCAGTAACAGACCAAACATCCCGTGCGTTTTTTCTCCCCTGCCTGACTGCTGCTCTCTTGCCCACGGCAGGTTTGCTGAGGAGTACAAGAAGGAACCCAACCGGGGCTACGGGATGGCTGTTGTCAACGTCTTCAAGAAGCTCCTGAGCCCCAAGTGCAATGACGTGTTTGAACCGGCCAGAGCCCAGTTTAACGGGAAAGGCTCCTACGGCAACGGCGGTGCCATGAGGGTGGCAGGCATCCCGCTCGTGTACTCCGATGTCCAGGACGTTAAGAAGGTACCGTTCAGCTCCTTTGGGCACCTGGGCTCTGGGGGTCCCTGCAGTCGGGCGAGCCTCACACGATGTGTTTCATTCGCAGTTTGCGAAGCTGAGTGCGGAGTTAACCCACGCCAACTCCCTGGGCTACAACGGGGCCATCCTGCAGGCACTGGCCGTGCACCTCGCCCTGCAGGGAGAGCTCAGCAAGGAGACCTTCCTGGAGCAGCTCATCAGCCACATGGAAGATGTGGAGGCAGACGATAAATCTCTTACGGACGCCCGAGCGTAAGTAGCCGTGAGGATCACCAGCTCTGCAGTGTACAGCCTATTCTGGCCCTTCGCGTTCTCTCTTTCTCACTGTACTCTTGTTTCCAGGCTGGGATTCGAGGATTTACCATTTTCAAGGCGTCTGAAGAAAATAAAGGAATTTCTGGAGCTCAGCAGCGTTCCCAAAGCAGATGTGTTGTTTGAACTAGGTAAGTACCTTGCTCACTACAAGTAGTAGGAGAGAGCTGGAAGCAGGGACTAACTCAGCCTGGTTGATGTGTCCTCCCCCAGCTTGTCCCTCCAGCCTCTGCTGCTGGGCAGGCGCTGAATGCGCTGGACAGGCTGCCTCTGCTCGCTGGTCAGTGATTCTCTGAGTCATTGCCCAGTGAATCCCACTCTGTACTGGTGGGGAAAAAAGTCTTGCGAAGGAAAACTATCACACATAACGTTTCTTAGTGTTCTGGGGTCTCTTGTCTCAGTGACTCTCAGCTCTTCTCGCTGGCTGGGAGCGGGTAGCTGTGTGTTACCAGACTGTACGGGGGGAGCTGGGCTCCAGGATGCGTGTGGTACTGGGGAACTATGGGGAGGTTCCTCTTCTGAGATGCAAACTTTTTCCCCTTGTTGTGATAAAATCGGTGACACCGGTAGCGAGGGTAGCTGGCGAGAGGAAGATGCAGTTAGAAGGGAAAAGGTTCTGCAGGGAGCAAGAAACAAGTGTTCTGCAGCACTGAAGGTGATTGGTTTTGTTAACAGGCAACGGCATTGCGGCTTTGCGGTCCGTCCCCACTGCAATTTATTCCTTCCTGCGCTGTATGGAAGCTGACCCAGATATCCCTGATCACTACAACAACCTGCAGAGGACCATCATCTACTGCATCTCTCTGGGTGGAGACACAGACACCATTGCCACCATGGCAGGAGCCATTGCGGGGGCTTATTACGGGGAGGAACAGATACCCCCAAGCTGGGAGCAGAGCTGCGAAGCTTTCCAAGAGACACAGAAGCTGGCAAATAGCTTGTATGAACTCTACTGCCAGCGGCTCTGAGCGCCACGGCGAGCGTGTTTGCTGAAGGCAAAGCGGGTCGTCACCTCTGCGTGGATCCGCGCCGTCTGCAGAGGCCGGGGAGCCTCCACCCGAGAAAGCTCCCTGCTGCGGCGAGCGGAGAGCTGGAAGCGGGAGCTGCTTTGGAGGAGAGGGGACGCACCCTGCCGTTCCGGTTCAGCTGGGGGGTGGCTGCATGCGGCACCTTGGACAGTGGGTGCGTCTCCTCCAAAGTGTACAGGAGCGTCTGGTTTTTCGTAACGCTGCTGCTGCTGCTTGCTTTTCCCACCCTTACGCCATTACGTCATTTTATCAGTGCAGTCATGAGGTGGGTGTCTGAACCCACCGACTCCTTGCTGCTCTCCTCTACTCCTGGCTGCCCTGGCCTTTGTTCTGGTTGTTAGTGACCCGGCTCCACACCCCCCTCAAAACACCAGTCAGCAGAGAGGCATGTCCCTGGGAGCCTGCAGGATGTCCTGCTTGGTGGCACCTGCTTGGTGGCCCGGGTTACTGCTGGAGGGTGAACTCCCAGACCTGCCTTAAAGGCAGAATGAAGAGTGCCAGAGATGGGAGAAGGGATTTCTTTGCGTCGCCAGTGGTGATGTGGGAAACGCCTTCGGTGCGTGCAGACAGAATCCCAGTGGGTTCGTGGTTCCTGCTGGCAGAGGGTGGAACCACTTGCTGCTCCTTTGGTGTCCGCTGCTCTGGGACCCACCTGGCACCATCCTGATTTATTGCCTTTTGTGCTCCCTCACGTAGCTTTCACATCGCTGCGGCTGCTCTGGCCATTTCTCTTGTTCCTAGTCCTGGCATCTTGCATGGTCAGTCCTGTCCTAGGTATGCCCAGAGCACCGAGTGAGTTTGCTGTTTAAATCTGAGTGGAGATCGTTGTGAAACCCGACTTAATCAGAGTTCAAAGGAATTTGTGCATTCGAAGCTGTCCTGGTGGCCAGGAATGTTCTCGCAAAGCCGTGGTGTTCCAGAGTTTCACGTTTAAAACCTTTGCCCAATGGAGCTGCTCAAAAGGCAGTGACAGCGTGGGTATGGCGTGTCTAAAAACGGTTAAAAGCTTTTAATGATTGAAAACAAAGCGAAGGAGACAGGCAGTCCTCATATGGCGATTTGAATGTGACAGTGTAAGTCTCTGTAATCTCTCTGGTATTTCTGTGACGCTGGGAAGTGACTGTTCTGCTCGGAGCTCGGCATCGGCACGCGGTGCTGTGTCAGGCACCTGGAAACCCGGCTGCGGTGGGTCCTTCCAGCTTCTCCTTCGGGTTCCTGTCTTCTGTGTGGTGCTTTTGTGGGTTCTCCTTGTGCAGATGAGTACCTTGTCCTGGGAACACGTGGAGTTTTGGTCTCTTGTGTATTTCTGTGTTTTGCTGCAGGTCTGAGATGTAACATGTCAGGTTTTTCCCATTACTCTGCCAGAGGTGTGAACGTATTAATAGAATTATTTAAAATTAGATATTTTCCTTTTAAAGCAGCCTTATAATTTTGAACATTTGGATCTCGTGAAGAGCAGAAGAGCTCTTCTCTGTATTAATAAAATCACGTAGTTATCTTTGTTAATTAGCTGCTGCTCCTGTCTTCATTCAAGCCACGAGGTTGTGTTTCCGTACGAAATGACGAGGGATCGTGTGAAGACCTCTGGGCTGTTTCTCCCCACCCTGCACGTCACTGTGAAACTCAACCTGAAACTACTTCGTTTTGTGGGTTCTTGAAATCTTTCTGTAGCAAGCAGAACGGAGGCAGTTTGGTGCTGGCTAGAGACACGCAGGATGTAGCCAGGACTCTGCCTCGTTTGGGGTGAGTTTCAGCGCCGGAATCTGCTCCGAGAACTGCTCTCGGGTGGCTGCTCTGCCCGTGAGCAGTGCGGGGAGGCTGGAGGGTGTCGGAGCCCGAGGTTCTCGTTGACAGCGGGGTGAGCGGGAGGCATTGCAGGAGGGAGGCATTGCAGGGAGGTTTGCTGGAGCCCTTTCCCTTTGCTGGTGGTTTGCAGCGAGGAGCAGCGTGGAGGGAGTTCAGCCGCTGGAGTCCAGCGTGGGGCGATGGTGCGGGGAGCGTGCCGGGCACCGCCGCGGCTTGCAGCAGGAGCAGCGCTTGTTCTTCGCAGTCAGCTTTTGAGGGAGTCTGCGCGGCAGCCAGGCTGCTCTGGAACAAGGAACAGCTCTTCCCGGTAACAGATCAGGTGGGAAAACCTATTTTCTTCTCTTTATTCTTTTAACTTTTAGCCCCTGAAAGTGATTCCCCATTTGTTCTCTGTGCTGCTGAACTGGTTTTGCTGTTCAGAACGTGGAGGCTGGCTGTAGATGAGGTGGTGTAACGTAGCAAAAAAAAGTGTAATGGAAAAAACACAGAGGGAAAGGGAATCCCCAGCACCTTGACTTACATTCCTCACACTAATAATTGCCTGTCTGGAAGGTCTGGGTTTCATCCTGTTTTAAAAATGGAACATGTGGACACAGGGATCTTTTCCTGGATCACAGGCAGTGTGCAGGACCTTCTCCCATGGAACATCCGTTCCCCAGCAGATCTGCCAGGCTGCTGGGAAGGGTCGAGCTGGATTTGAGGAGGAAATGCGGTGCAAGAGGTCAGTGTGAACGGTGTCACCAGCAGGGCTGAGCGAGCCCCTTGGTCACAGGACAAAGGCACGGCTGAGCCCACTTTTTGTACAATAAGTTTTATTGATGTTTTGTCAATACAATCAAGTACTGTAGTTTTAGTTCCGAAGAGAAGGCCAGTTTCTGATCACAAAAGGAGGAGTGCATTTTAGACCAACTTTTACTATGACAGACAGTGCATGTAATAAGTATTTACAAAACTAAAAACCTCTATATACTAGGTTAGAAATGAAGATACTAGAGGCAAATTTAAAAAAAATAGTAAGAATTTGTATATAAAAATGCACATTGTAATGCAGTTTTCATAATTAAAAATAGACATACTTCATCCAACCCAACCTTTTTATTATTGTGATTGAAACCATAAATCCCATGCGCTCACACACACGACAGAAAATAATCCTTTCTGCTGGCGAATATCACGTACTCTGTACTCCAGAAAAAAAATTTCTTCCTGACAGTGTCCGGTTTAGCGAAGAGCCTCCCTCATCCTGTGCATCGTTTTCTCTAGCCTAGCTCTCTGTGGGTGCAATATCTTTGCCTTTCAACGCTGTGTAACTGTGACAGGTTATATAGCTGCGGAAGGTTGATTATGGTTTATGCTCTGCACACGAAGGGAAAGTGAAGTTGCAAAAGAATATCTACAGCACTGACCGAGTTCACCTCTCGGTGTGGTTATCGTGAGGATTTTTGTCATCGCGTTTTGCCAGCTAGAACAAGAAGTTCGGAATAAAACCAAACAGGACAAGAAGAGATGGACTGCAGGTTAAACACAGTATAAATAAGTTGCTTTGCTGAGGAACAGGACGAAGCCTCCGCCCTGGGGCGCAAGGAGCTCCTGCCCTGCTGCAGGTAGTGTGCGCGCGCGGTGGGACCGGACCCTGTGCCGCTGGGGCCGCGCCGGGCACCAGCTCCGCTCGGTGTCTGCTCTCCCCAGGAGCAGCGCTTCCATAGAGGAGAGACGGCCCCGTCCCAGCACCCCCCTCCCGAGCCTGGGCGCGATCTGAGCTTCCACTTCTCATTGTAGGGACTCGTTGTGTGTGGTTCCTCCTCCTGCTGGGAAATAACCCCCTGCGACCGAAACCCGAATGGCCCTGACACCCCCTTGCCTTTAGGAGATAAACACGTCCAGTGGGATGGGGAACACTGGGGCAGCCTTTCAGCTCGAGAACATTTCATCTTTACATTAAACTTGGAGCTTTTTGTGGAGAAAATCCCCGGGAGGGGGACAGCAGCCCCAGCAGGGCGATGCTGAAGCACTGGCCTTTCAACTTTCAATTTCTTTTTTTTTTTTTTTTAATTTTTCCCTAATTTCCCAGGGTGGGTGTGTTTTTAATAGGAAGCCCTGGATGGCAAGAGGCAGAAACACAGGACAGGCTTGAGGAGACAAACAAACAAAACAGAAAAAGAAAAGTTGCTTAAATATTTTGTTCAGCCCATCTGGAGAACAACCCCACGTCCCATTCTTGCTACGCTTCTTTGGCCCTAGAACAGGCTTTAGGAAGATTGCAGGGTACCGGTTGCTCAGCTGGTGACCGAACTGTTGGTGCTTTCTCGGGGATGTGCCTTTGCAGGGGGACACGCATGTGACGCGTGGGGATTAACTTCAGCAGCGTGCTACTTGCCTGGGATGGGAAGAGTCGCTTTGCTGTGAGTGCAAGCGGCAGCGACTATCCTACCGTGAGAAAATCTGCAAAGCAACAGGGTTCAGCTGCTCCCTTTGGCAAAGGACAGAGCAGCCAGGGGTCGGGATCTGTCCCTACCTTTCCCAGAACCCTGTAGCTCATACTCAGGTCAGTAACATTTCGAGCATTAGTGAAACAAAGTGGTAACAACAGACAAATGGGATTTTTTTTTTTTTCTTTTTTTACCCTAAGTCACAGAGTGGCACGTGGCGGGGTGCACGTTTGCAGGTACATATTGCACTAGACTCGTAAGTAACATCGTTAAGTAGATAATAGCACCGTTGTAAAATGACTGAATGGAAAGACAGAACAAACACTGTTTTTTCTTAATTAAGCGGTCCCCGGAGAAAGGGGGGATACCGATGCAGAAGTTTACACATCCCGAAACGGTGAGACAGTGGAAGCAAGTTGTCCGTAAGTGGCACTTTGGAGAGAGCGTAACCGAACCTTCTGTCAAACCAGGCTAGCAGCACCGCGAGCCGGGCGGGCAGTGCCGTCCTTGGGTTGTCACGGAATAAGATGCTCGCGAGGCCAAGCAAGTCTTTGGGCTGCAAAGAAGCAGACGGGACAGAACGAGCCCGTGGACTTGCCAGGAGATGAAGAACCCGAGAGGGAGGGTCGGTGTTCGTCACGGGGGTCCCAGCTCCCCTCAGCGGCTTTGGAATCAGTCGTCTGTCGTCCTCCCAGAGACCACTGCCTGGATGGTTTTATTCCTAAAGGTGCTGGGGGGAAGGGTTAGAAATAATATTTACTTCTTATAAGAAGGTGCTTATGCAAAGTTTTCCACTTTTTATGGTTATAAATCCAACCACACTGAATCCGGAGTGAATCGGGGAGACTGCCTCAAAGCACAGTCGGGAAAAACGGGGATCAGTGAGGCTGAAACTTGGGCTTCTGCTGGTTTGGGAAGGATGTTTCCCAGTCCTTCCTGGATCTCTGCTGCTGGACAGGTTTGTGGTGAGTGCCCAGGACCTCCGTGCCGGTTAGCGGATACACCCTCTGTTCCGACAGCGGCATGTGTTGAACTAGGACTCAACCCGGGAAGCAAGGGCTCCTGGTTCCAGGGCGGAAGGGTCTGCTCTTCCAGGCGACCCTCCCTGCATCCCGGAGCAGCTCCCTGCAGAGCCAGATCCTCGCCATCCCAAGCGTTCCTGTGTTTGACGTACAGTCCCTAGGGTAAAATGTGTTCCAAAAACCCTTTGCTGAGGAGGTCACTCCCCTCCCGCCCTTCTCCCTCCCCCAAAAACAGAAAGAAAGGAAGATAGCTGTCTCCTTCCGATTACCCTCTTGACTCATGGATCAAACAGCGAGAAGCAAGGTCCCACGACAACGGCTTGCGCGTTCTTCCCAGTGATTTTTCTTTTTTGTATTAATTTTAAAAAAACCTTTTTTATCAAAAAAAAAAAAAAAAAGACAGTTTATGGCTAAAGTGGGTGAAAAGGAAATGTGCCCAACAGCCGTTATGTGGGGCAGAGCAGGAACCCGGAGAAGGAGGAGTGGATGTATTCCGTGGAGTACAGCCCGTTGGCCTGGTCCGAGGGCATTTGTACCCAGACTTGGTCGTTCTCCTTGAGTTCAAGCACGGCACTGCCCGACGCCTGGTCCAGGTACCCCTTTTTGTACTCGTCGTAGGTGTAGGTGGCGGGCACGTTGTTCTTATAAAGCGCCACCCAGACGTTAGTCCCTTTGACGTGCACGTGGTAGGCGAAGTAGTAGATGCCGGATACGGGGCAGGTGAATATCCCGGTGACGGGGTTGTAGCCGTTGTGCCCGTTGTACAAAGTCCGGTCAAACTTGACGGGCATGCCGGACGCCGGGAAGGGGGAGGTGAGGATGGCGGTGAAGGCTGGAGCGATGCGGGCGGAGAGCTCTCCTCGGCCGTACTGCGGCTTCCCCGGCTTGCCGTTCCCCAGCACCGCGCCCTCCACGCCGCCGTCCGGCAGGTGCAGCCCCGCGATGCCGGTCTCGTCAAACACCCCGGGCGCTCCCGGCGGCCCGGGCGGCCCTGGTGGGCCCGGTGGTCCGTTCAGCCCTGGCGTTCCCGGCATCCCCGGGGGGCCGATGGGTCCGGCCATGCCGGGCTCGCCCGTCTTCCCCTCCCCGGGAACCCCGGGGAGCCCGGGCTCCCCCTTCAGCCCCGGTAACCCCTGGGGCCCCATGGGACCTGCGGGTCCTTGCAAGCCCGGGATGCCGGAGGGGCCCCTCAGCCCCGGCTGCCCCGGGATCCCGCCGTCCCCTTTCGGCCCAGGGCCGCCGGTTACCCCGGGCACGCCCGGGAGGCCGATGAACCCCGGTTCTCCTTTCGGGCCGGTTGGGCCGGGGGGTCCCTGCGACCCAGGCAGGCCCCTCTCCCCCGGCACCCCTGGCTTCCCCGCGAAGCCGTTGGGACCCTGGTCGCCCCGCATCCCCGGCATGCCCGGGGGCCCGCTCGGCCCTATGTCGCCCTTGGAGCCGGGCAGCCCGTGCTTGCCCGGCAGGCCCATGGACCCCGGCGGGCCCGGTGGCCCGATGATGCCGGCGGGGCCTGGCTCCCCCGGCTCCCCATCGACGCCAGGCTCCCCCTTATCGCCAATGGCTCCCGGCACCCCTGGCTGCCCGCGGTCTCCTTTTAGGCCGGGCAATCCCGGCTTCCCATAGCCCGTCGGGCCTGGCAAACCGGGGAGGCCGCGGATCCCGGGCTCTCCCTTCGGCCCCATGGGGCCCTGTATCCCCGGCACCCCCACGGCGCCCGGGACGCCGATCCCGTCGATGCCGGGGGGGCCGCGGGGCCCCATGGGGCCCGGTTCCCCGGTGACACCCGGCCCACCCGGGGGGCCCATGTCACCCTTCTCCCCCGGCGCGCCCGGCAGCCCGTCGAGGCCGGGTTTTCCAACGCCGGCGGGTCCTGGGGGCCCTGCGGGGCCAGGAGGGCCCCCGTTCCCCCGGGGCCCCGGTAGCCCTGGCTTCCCCACGCCGTTCTCACCCTTCATCCCTCGCTCTCCGCGGGGACCCGGCTCTCCTTTGGGGCCAGGCTCACCCCGGAACCCGGGCAGGCCAGGGCCACCTTGGGGACCCGGCTTGCCATTGACGGAGATGCCGGCTGGCCCCGGCAGCCCTGGGGGGCCGGGCAGTCCCCTGGGCCCCTGCTCCCCTCGCATGCCAGGCTCGCCCTTGGCTCCGGGCATCCCTTTCATACCCGCCTTTCCGGGGAGCCCCGGGATGCCGGGTTTCCCGATGCCCGAGAAGCCGGGGGGCCCGGCGGGTCCGGGCTGGCCGTGCATTCCCGGCTTCCCCGTGCCCGGCTTTCCTGGGTAGCCGGGGGGGCCGGGGGGTCCGCGTGGGCCGGGTTTCCCTGGTGGTCCTGGCTCTCCTTTGAGGTCCATGGGCAGCAGCGGCGGCATGTCTGCGGAGAGAGGAGAACGGAGCGTTACTGGGGCCGCCTGGTGCGTGGTGCCCTCACGGCGTCAACGCCGCGGCTCCAGGGTATGGACCGCTGCCGGGGTCCATACGTGCCGGAGTGCCCTCCTCAGGAGTGGGTTTATTTATTTATTTAAATTCGGTCTCAGGGGCTTCCTGGGCCCCCACCTCAGCGGGACTGTCCCGAGGCAGGACCTTGGCCAGAGCCCAGGGTGCTCACTGCAGCCTTGCTCCCTCCATCCCTGCCCGGGGGTGTCGGGGGGGCTCGCTGCCGGCTCTGCCAGCGTTGTTCTGTGATGACCGACTGGGGGGTGTTTTTTTTAGGATTCAAACCTCCTGCTGCCTCATTTCCCAGCGGCCTCGAAAGCACCGTGGGATTGGGTTGCTCCTGCCTGGGCTCAGCCGAGAGGATGGCAACGGAGCGAGCCAAGGCCGAGGATAATCCCCCCCCATCCCTCGAGGCCGGGGCCTCGGGAGACCTTTAATCCTCTGGATTGGAAACAAAACTCTTGGAGATGTACTTGAGAGCGAAGAGGTGGTTTGTGTAGGGTGAAGACATGCCTGCGGTGCTCCCTGGCTCAGCTCCCGTGTCCAGCGAGGCAGAGAAACACCGAAAAGGAAAAAAGTGCTGAGGATGGGGGAAAAGCCAATAACGGCGAGGGAAACGCAGCCTCGGCTCCGTCCCAATGAGTCAGCCCAGCTGGGAATAGGCCCTAACCGCCTGACATTTAAAGAATTTATTGAGGCCTTTTGCAAAGGGATGTGAGAAAGAAACTAATGGGCTGCGAGAGTGCGAAGCTGAGCGCAGGCAGGTTCCACGCCCGCCGCGGCTCGGTGCTCAAAGCGTGAACGTGAGCGTCAGTAACTGCTCGGGGCTGCTCCAGGCAGGGGATCGCTTCCTGCGTGACACCAGGAACGGGCGAGAAAGAATAAATCTGACAAATTCTTTTTTGGGAAGCTGGAAATGACAGAAATTCTTGGCAGCCGCACGTACGTGGGACTATGATGAGAAATGCGAAGGGCAGAGGAGAGAGCCGGGACGCCTCGGGCAAGCTTCAACCCCATCGGCCCAGAGCTGAACGTTCTGGTCAGGATCGGACCCGCAGGAGCGAGTTCCTGGGATGGGAACGGGTCCCGTCCGGGCTGGGAGCAGAGCAGGAGGCTCTGAGGAGGAGGCGGGGGGTCCCCGGGCTCTGCCAGCCTGGCCCCCGCCCGGGCGCTGAGCCGGCTCTGGGCACACGGACCCCTGCAGCGCCGGGATCCGCCACCACGGAGATTTTCCCAGTCAACGGGAAAGATTAGGGGAGATTTGAGACACGTGAAAAGCATAACCGCGGCTGCCCAGGCGCCGTTGGGGTGCATCGGGGCGGCTTTACCTTCCCAAGCACACAGTTAGCTCTGCCCTGTCCACGCCTCCTCCCTGCTCGTTTTCCTTTGGGCTCTGGAAACACACTCGGAGCTTATCTACACATCAGAGCCTGGCCCGCGTCCTGGGCTGTGACACAGGTCACTTGGCTGGGGAAAGGAAGGAAATACTTCTGTCACGACACTGCCACTGGATTTCTGCAAACCTCCCGCTCCTCGCCCCAGAAAATGGTGTGGGAAAGACGGCGAGGGAGATGCAAAGCGTTGCGCTAAAGCGGATTTCTGGGGTTTGAATTCTGGAAAAATTTTTCTCCAGAAAATTATTTCAATGTGTCCTTTCCCCTCACCCCCCCCCCCTTTTTCTTATTTTTTCCCTTCTTGCGATGGTTTGAAAAGAATTAGCTTTCTAGGTCATTTTGCATGGACTCAGAACAAGGATCTGCAGCTGAGCCCACGAAGGAAGGAAAAAGCACACGCACACCCTCGCACAAGGCAGCGAAGAGAGTCGCCAGGCGAGAGCTGCCAACTTGCAGGCGGCTAAAAAAGCAGACGGGAAAACCAAACCGGGGACGCTAGCGGAGAGAAACTGGGACATTGCAGCCCCAGCCGTCTCCGATTTCAAAAGCCCATGTCTCAGAGCTCTGCACTTCACAGCAGCAGCACGGGGCCGCGCGCTCCCCGCGAAGCACGAGCAGAGCCGCCGTGAACGCTGACGCAGAGCCGCCGGGGCAGCGGGAAGGGGAAGGGGCTGGCACAGCCCCCGGGAGCTCTTGCCTGGGCACCGCTGAACTTTTCCCCTCCTGAGGAGCAGGGACAGGTCCAGGCGGGTCCTGCAGCCCCTCAGGAGCTGCGTTCAGCCCGGTGAGGACCCCGCACGCCTGGAGGAGGGACCGTGGTGCAGCCTGGCTGCCAGAGGAATCATCCAGCCCGATGGGAAGTGGTTCCCAGCCACCAGCAGCCAGCAGCGGGTCTGGCCGGCGCGGCCGGATGACACCGCGGGGAGGAGAGGTTGGCTGCTCCGTGGCACAGCCTGGCCGAGCTCGTTCCAGCGCTTCTGCCAAGCCCCGTCTCGTGAGAGTGAGTTTCACAGGCTCACGGGAACGTTGCGTGGAGCTGGTGTCATTGCATCTCCCATCCCATCTCCTGTGGCAGCGGGTCCCTGGAGCCGGGCAGGGAGGCTCAGGGCAGGACACAGCCGCAGCCCTGGCAGATGGAGCTGCCTGCAGGGGATGGCGGTGAGATGGGAGCAGGCTGCAGACGGCAGCGTGGAGGTGGCAAAGTTTCCCTGTTAGCAGGAGCTAAGGGACCTGGTGGCCTCTTGGCCACATGCAGCGAGCAGCAGCCCCCCAGGGTCTCTCCAGAAGCAGCAGGACTCATGGGCCACCTGCTCTGGGGACACGGGGGCAGCCCCTACCTGCTCCCCCCTCCTGGGCAGCGCAGCCCCGAAGGCAGAGCTTGGGTCCCAGCCCCGGGGCCAGGCTGGGGCAGCATGGGGGGGGCCCTGCACAGCTCCCGGACGGCTCAGGGGTAACCTGGAGGGGCACGGCACAGCCCAGCGCCGTCGCGGCGAGTCAGCTGAGCTCCCCGAGCAGGGCAGGAGGCCAGCAGGGATTTTCCGTGCCAAATCGGAGGTTAAGCAGAGATGGGAGCTCGGTGGGATCCAGGAGGCACCAGCTTCCCCAAGTCACCTCCCCATGGCCCCGCACCCCTGGCTCAGGGAGCTGCCCCTGCCCGCGTCCCCCTGCCCGCATGCCCCTGACCGCA
>WKFP01014987.1:881037-894320 GCA_011057875.1 Pterocles orientalis | reverse complement strand
CGCGAGGCCAGGGGGGTCCAGGGGCCCCATGCCCCCCCCCGGGGCAGGGATGCGCTGTGCCCGGGGATGCTGGTGCCAGTGACACCAGCAGCAATGGGGGGACGAGAGCCTCCTTCGTCTGCAAAGCCCCCAAAACCGGGCACTGCCTGCCCCCGACACTGCCCTGGGATGTGGCGGGTTGGGGTTCAGTCCTCTCCCCCCTTCCTTGGCCTGTCTGGCAGCCCAGGGCTCCCCCAAACCTGCCGCCCATTCCCTTTGCATCAGGCCAGCGCGAGCAGGGGGTGCTCCCCTCCTTTGTCATGGGGGGAGGACTTCACCACCCCAAAAATCCTGCTGCCCTAAGCGGAGAAGTAGGGAAATGTGCTGCTGGTGCAGTCGGGTTCTGCTGCCTCGTGGTTCAACATCATGTACAGGGACAGAGGTTCCCCCGTCCCAGGGGAGTGGGGTGCCCATAGCCCCCACCTCCAGCCTGTCCCAGCCGCCGTGCGCTGCCCGTTCCCAAGCGGTGGCATCCCGCTGGCAGCCGCGTGCCAGGCACAGCCGGGACCCCGCCGGCACTGCCACGGCTGCTGGGGTGCACGGAGGGGTGCAGGGCCCCGTGTGCCCGGGGAGGGGGATTAGGGTTGCTGAGGCAACAGGAGGGAGAAAGCCTGTCTGGACGGGGGGCACAAGGGTGTTTGTTTTCTGTATTAAGCGCCTGAGCGAGGGGGGGGCATCAGACGGCTAATCCCCCCTCAATGCCTTCCCTGGGTGAGCGGCCGCCGCGGGGCCGGACCCTGCTCCCAGGAATGCTGATGTGCTCTGCTGGGGCTGGGGCGGGGGTCCCCTCTGTGCAGGACCGGGGGGTCCACCTGCAGCTGGTCCCTACCACAGGCCATGGCAAGAGCAGCTTAAAGCATCCCCAGGGCTGCTCCTGGCCAGGGTGAGCCTGGCTGGACAGTGGCACATGTCACCTGGGCACACTGTCACCTGCCACCCAGGGATGGCTGCTGGCAGAAGCTGCTCTGTGTCCCCTGGGCACAAGGCAGAGCACCGCGGGGCCTTCGCTGGCGCGGCAGCTCCGGCAGAAGCGGACCAGGAGCTCTCACTGGCAAAGCATTTCCTCTGCGCGCAGACTCGGGAGCCGCACAGACATTCCTCTGTCCCGCAGAGCGAACCATCAGCCGCAGCCTCGCTCCGCGTTGGCCTCCCCGCCTGTCATCGCCCCCGCGCCGGCTGGCTGCTCCGCCGGGATGGAGCCTGGGTGCAGCCGTGCCACCCCGGCTGTGCCACACCTGGCCATGCCGGAGCACTGGGGACACGCTTCGTGCTCACCGGTGTCCCCACGGTGCCATCCCGACCGACGCACATGGGGTACCGGGGACAAGCATCCCTGGGCTCGGCGTGGTGGCACTGCCACCCTGGACAGGGCTCACCCTGGGCACGGCTCATACTGGATGGGGCTCAGTCAGGCGCAGGCTGTGCCCAGCGCTGCTGACGGCTCTCCTCCCCGGCGGGAGAGCAAAGCCGGGCTCAGTGCAGGATTTAGCGGCTCTGCTGGCTCTAACCTCTGGCAGCTCTGCGCCCGCCTGCTGTGCCAGGGCTCTGCGGTGGCCCTGGCCTCCCGGGGGGAGAGGGATGATGCCTTGAACACCAGCACCAAGCCCTGCCAGCGGCCGTAAGCAAGCCGGTGAGGGCTCCGGCGCATCGGCAGCACTGAGGGCATGGGCACTGCTGTGCTGGGGGGGATGCTCATGGGGTCCCAGGTTCTCTACCCCCCAAAAGCCCCATCCCAGGCATCCTGCTGCTGCTCACAGGAGGGACAAAAGAGGAGAAACAATTCAATCTAGGGCTGAAAAATGCCTTAACTTAATTTTGGTGGGTCACGGAGGTAATTGAATCAGCCCCGTGTGTTGGAATATCGTTTCCATGTTTCCACAAGACGGATAATTGTGCTCTGAAAACCAGCCCTCGGTGCTCGGCAGGAAAATCTGCCGCAGGGGTGGGAGGGGGCCAGGGGCCGGGCTGGCGGCTGGGGGCCGGCAGCGTCTGTGCGGAGCAGAGCTCGGCCGTGCCGTGGCCACGCACTGCGGTGTCCCCAGGGCAGGGGACCGCCAGCCGCACGTGCTGGCACAGGCGGTGGCACTCACTCAGCGTGCCGGCAGGGCTGTGCCGTGGGGCTGGGGGGCATTGCCCCGGCTTTGCCAGCGGTGACAAGCAGGTGAGAGGCGGCAGGAAGCCGGGCAGCGAGCGGTGATGCCGGCACTGTGCGGGGCAAGCCGCGGCTCCGTGTGGAGTGTGGTGCCAGATCCCAGCCTTCGGGAACATTCAGTGATGGATTAAATGCAATCTGACTACCACTGTGGGAGGTTGGAGAGAATTACTTCATACAAATGCACTTCGGAAAGTATTTAGAGTCAAATTTTCAAAAGCCCCTGAACGATTTAAGAGCCAAAATCCCATTTTCCAAAGTCACTTAAACGAGCAAGAAAAGATCGGTAAAGAAAACACGGTGGCTGGCCGGGGGCTGAGGGAGCGGCGGCAGCGGCCGCGGGTGCAGCACCCGGAGCAGCGCGGGGAGAGGTGCCGGTTCCACCAGCGGCGGCAATTGGCCCCCGCAGCCTTCACCTGGGGGGACACAGGGATGCGTTGGCCTCCGAAAGCCCCCCCTGTGTTGTCACCCTGGGGGTTCAGCCCAGCCTGGGGATGGGTCCCAGTGGGTCGGCTCGCAGGGGACAATCCCGCCAGGCTTGGGGACAGCACCTGGCTCTGCACTGGCAGCAGCAGTGGGGACACTGTGGCCACCGCTGCCACCACCGGCTCCGAGCGCGGCCCCCGGCGGGGTGGGAAGGGTCCCCCCCGGCTGTAACGGGAGACGGCAGGGCTGCAGCTGGGAACCGCGCGGCCCCTTCCCTCGCCCCACAGCCCCGCAGCCTCCCCAAAGCATCTCCAGTTCCCCTCCAGCATCCTAATGAACCGCCGGGCAGCCGGGACCCGCCGAGGCGGCAACCGCAGAGACCCGACCCCCCCCCAGAGTAAATCCCCCAGCAATTAGCTGTGCGAGCCCCGGCCGGGCTGCTGGAGTCCCACATTCCTCGGTGGCTGTAAAGCTCTTTGCCGGGATTGTTGTTCTGCGTGAGCCCTGCCCGGGGTGCGCGCGGCCGCGGCTCCGGCTCCAGCACCTTTGGTAAAAAAACACCGTCGGCACGCTGGTTTTGCGAGGGCTGGAGAGGAGCGGGTTTATACGCTTCCCCCGACAGAAAGCGTAAAGGATCTGAGATGGAATGCTTGCTCCAGGATCCTTTACAATTCCTGGAGGACATTTTTGGAAAGGGAAGGGTTGTATTTACTTTGGCAGCCGCCTCCGCTCCTCTATACACGCGCATGGAAAATCTGCATTCACCTAACGGCTCCCCGGCTCCTTTCTGCAGAGCCCAGGTGGGAGCGGGCGGCCCCAGACCTCTGCTGGGAACCGCACCTGGGGCTGAGAGCCACGGAGGAGCCCAAAGCCAAACCTGCCCCAGAGGGTGCCAGCCCTTCCCGGGCAAGTGCTTGCCCAGAAACAACGGGCAGAGGTGGCCGAGCCCCAGACAGGGCGCTGGGGAAATGCTGCTGGGGTTTGGGAGGAGGAGGAGGAGGAGGAGGAAGGCTGCTGGGCACTGCTGGTGGAGCAGGAGCAGCAGCAAGTGGTGTCTCCAGCCCCGTGCTGCCAAGGCGTCGGGACGGGAGCGAGGGGTGAAGTGACCCACGCCCCCATCAAACACCGCAAACGCAAACCAGACGCACCAACGCTGCCGCGGGGCATCGCTGGAAATAGCTCGGCACGGGCCGGGGCCGCGGCGCTCACACCGACAGCAGCAGCGTCTGCTCCTGCGCCAGCCGCGTGCACCCCTCGCCCGCCGCGACGGCAGCTGGCAGCCACGGGGAAACCTGGGGCGGGGAGATTCCCGGTGAATAACCCCCCCAGGCTTGTTTCTTCCCTGAACAGATTAATTCTGAACTTCCTTCTGGGTCGGGCATTGCAGCGCTGCCCTTCTGGGGACATCCAGGCGCTGCGGCCGGAGCAGCCCCACCCATGGGTGCCATCGCCCATCGGGTCCCTGTCCTGCCGGGGCAGGTGGGGGGGCAGCGAAGTGTGGGTCCCCGGGGAGCGGCACCGACTGGGAGGGTGAAACCAGCCAGAAATCGTGCTCCTCTCCCGGCTCCCCAGCTTCACCTGACCCAAACCAGCCCCAGAGCCGGGCACCGTCCCTGCAGTGCCCCGTCCCCACGTGCCCCCCGGCACCTCTCCCTGCCCGCGCCTCCAGCCTGCCCGTGGCTGCCGTGATTCATTCCCTGCCAGTGGGGCAGGAATAAATCCACTCGTTGGCACGTTGTAAATTCATCACGTGCTGCAGGCGCGCATTCCAGCCCCCCATAAACACCCCAGGCTGCGAGCTAGTAAATCTGCCTCCGAGCCGGTGGGTGCAGCATCCCCGGGGCTGCTCCGTCCTGGGGCCAGGGTGACCTCGGAGCAGCCACCATCCCTGGAGCAGGGTGGCTGTCCCTGGAGAGGGCTCAGGACAGGAGCCATCAGGAGCAGACTCACCCGGCTGCTGTCCCCCTCCCGCTTTGCATCCCTCCTCCCCGCACTGTTCCTGCACCAGTGCCCAGGGTGGGTGCTGCTCCCTGCGTGCTGCTCCCAGGGGTGCTGGGGACCCTCCCATGGGACGAGGGCAGGGTCCTGCGGCCCCTCCAGGAGCTGTCCTGGGGGTCCGGTGACCCTCCCGGAGCACACAGCAGCACGAGAGGAGGGTTGCTGCTCCCGGTGCTCTGCCGTGCTGCTGAAACATTTATGCACTAAACTAGTTGTAAAAGAAAAAAATAAAAATAATGTTTTATTATCCACCGAACAGCTGCTGCTTCAATTTATGGGGGTCACTCGCTGAGGGGGTCCGGCCAGCGGATCAGAGGCACAACGCCCAGATCCAGGAGGGCTCCAGGCTCCCGGCACCCCCCAGCCCGGCTCCCCTGGACCCCCCAGGCCAGGCTGGGTGCTCGGGGTGGGCGGTGGCGGCAGGGCACTGCTGGGGAAGTGCACTTGTTGCTTTATGATTTTTATCGGCCGCCCCATTGTTGGGGCTGTCAGCAGGTCACCCCGCGGGGGCCTCGCTCCGTGGGCACTGGCGGGGGGCTGTGTCGGGTGGGACCCCCGGCCGGCTGCGTGGCCAGACAGACAGGGTGTGAGGGCTCCGGAGGCAGGGGAGCGGGGGCTCGGGCTGGTTCCCACCACGGTCCCTGGGAGAGGAACCTGGGGCACCCACCCGTTCCCAGAGGAAGCCAGGTGCTCAGGACGTGGCATCGCCGGTGCCCAGCGCCGTGGGGCAGGATGCAGGTGCCCAGCACCGTGGGGCAGGATGCAGGCGCCAGCCCGGTATGTGGGGTCCAGGGCTGCTGCAGCCCCCAGCACTGCACGGAGCCTGGTTCCCCCACCCAGGGTATTTGCTGTGGGGGTCCCTGGGCATCACCAGGGGATGGGGTCCCCATGGGGGGATGAGCATCGATGGGGAACTGCAAATGCGGGGACGTGTCAGCCCTTGTCCCCGGTGTCCCCCTTCCTCCTTCCCCATCACTTGTGCCCCCTGCCCGGGCCGGTGGGAGCCGTGTGGGCAGGGGCTGCGCGGCCCCATGGGGAGGGGGCTCGGGGGGCTGTGCCGCCTGCCCCACCGCCGCACTGCGGCCAGCCCGAGAGCTCCCGGCAGCTCCAGCCGCTATGAAATAATTTGTTATTTTAGTTGTAAAACAGTGAGTGGCCCCTTTCCAGGTGGTGCAAGGGGAAGCCGGAGGAGCCCGGCTCCGGTAATGATGGAACCGCTCCGGCAGCGGGGCAGGGGGGTGGGCACCCGGGTGAGGGGAGAGGCTCCTGCAGCGCTGCTAGGGCAGGGTGCGGGCAGGGTGCGGGCAGGGCTGGCCCCAGGCAGTCGGGGGACACACCTGGGGCTGATGACCCCCCAGGTGGGGGCTGCCTGCACACACCCTATAAAAGGGGCAAATTCCCAGCACAGAGCTGGCTGCATGGCTGAGGCTGCTGGGCTTGGGCTGCTCCTGAGGGGTAAGGTGGGGCAGGGCTGGTGGGGGTTTCTCTGGGCTGGTGGGGGTCCACCCTTGGGCTGCTTTGCCTCTTCCCACCTGGGGTTTTGTGGAGCTGCCTCTAACCCAGCTCTGAGCTGCTGGCACAAACCGGGGGGTCTGGCCACCCCTGGGGTGATGTCCCCAGGTGCCAGCCTGGAGTGGGGCAGCTCAGCAGCCAGCGTAGCGCGGCTTTTATCCCAGCCCAAAATCCCCAGGGAGGATGTTCTGCAGACACTGGGGCTGGGTAGGGGAGCTGTGGGGTGGGGAGGGGTCTTTCCTCGATCTGCTCCCACGATAACAGCGCTGGGAGCCCGCTGGCTGCTGCTGCCCGGGGCTCAGCCACGTGCCCCGTGCGGGATGTGCTGCCTGAGCCCCGCTCAGTTATCGTGGGTCACTGGTGGCTTTCTGCTGACACAGGTGTAACGTCCTTTGGGATCCAGCTGTTCCCCAGGGTCCTGCAGGGTCTGGCAGCCTGGCCATGGCTGTGCTGGGTGCTCCCAGGCTGCCCAGGCAACACCCCTCCCCACCGTCAGGTTTTAGACTCGAGTCCTCAAAAATGCAAAAAATGCAACGGGAATCAAGGTTGGCCTGAAGATTTTTTGATCTTTTTTTTGCAATTGCTGCAGTATTGCTGTAAGTACATCCAGATGGCCGCAGACCACACAGAGGCAGCACCCCGCCACCGGCACGGCCACCTTCGGGCCACCCTGTCCCACCTTGCCCGTGGTGCTCGGGGACATGGGGGGGCTTTGGGACATGTCACGGGGCAGCGCTGGAGGATGCAGCGAGCTGAGTGTGTGTCGTTAGGGTTAATGGCAATGGGGGGCTGCAGGTTGTCCCCGGGGGCTGGTGGCTTGTCACATGGCTCCCAGGGATGCTGTGACAGAGCCATTGTCCTGACTTGTACTTGGGGCAAGGATGCAACCTCAGCGTGACGGGGAGCTGAGCGTCGTGGAGCTGGAACTACACATCAGCTGCTGAGAAGTGATGCTGAACCGGGTCCCAACTGCTGGCTCTGTCCCCTGGGGTCCTGGTGTGACCCCTGCTGTGGCCGCGGTGGGCTCCTTGTACGGCCGGTCGCTGCGGGGCCTCGGGAGCTGCTTCGCTGTTTGTTTGGTGGGAGCACTGGCCTGACACGATGGGAGAGACATGGCTGGTGTGATGGGCAAGGGATGCCGCACGAGCTGGGAGGCTTGTCTGAAGCCCCAGCTCCCTTTACTGGTGCTCGGTGGGAGCGGGGTGGGAGGGGAGGTGCAGGTGCTGGGATGCAGCCAGGGGAGTGGGGTGAGGGCAGGGCTGGGGGTCCCCCTGTGCCCATGAGGGCTCCTCCGGAGCACCCGGGTGCTGCCGGTTCTGATTCCTGGTCCCGTTCCTCGCAGGAACATGTTTACCCAATTTGCTGCTCGGGGAACCAACCCGTGGTGGTTTTTGTGAAAGCAAGAGCGTTTCTAGGGAGATGAGAAGTTCCTTTTCCAAACGCCAGTTCCCATTAAGGAAAACACGCCTTGACCAAAAACTGACGCCCGGCTCTCTTCTCTGTGGTCTAGCCCAGAGCAGAAGATAAACCGCTGGGGCTGCGGGGCTGGGCCGTGCCCACCAGGGACACCCCAGTGCCAGGGGTGAGGGGCTGCCCCCAGCCGGCGTCACCCCAAAGCCACCCCGGCCGCCGGAGCGGGGCTCATGCGGCACCTGGCAGGGATGCTCCCGGCGCGTTCCTCCTGCTCCTCTCCCATCACCCCGAGCAGGGTCCTGTCCCCGCTCCCTCCTCGCCCCTGGGCTCAGCCAGGGGCCGGTGGCCGTGTCTCCCTCCCCCCTGCTGCCCACCAAACCAAGGAAGTCGCAACCGCAGAGCTCTTGAAAGCATATTTTTGGTGGAGACCACCGGTACTGAGAGATTAAAATTGCTGTTGTTTCTTCCATTACTCAGCTTTCCTGAATTATGGGGTGTAATACTCAGGGAGTGGGAATAATTAGGGGAGAACAATGGCAGGCTTGAAGGCTTAACTACGCCTGTGTGGTGCTCCCAGCCGGCCCAGCCTGCTGTCACATTTCTCCAAGGCCTCCATTTTCCACAGCCCCTGCCAAGCCCTTTCCTCCACGGGTGCCCGCTCCTCGCCTTCCTCATTCCTCAGCCTCCGCTCCCCGTCCGGCTGCCCCGGTTAATGCTCTGCCCCCGGCTCCCGGCCAGTTGGCACCCCTGGTACGGCTCCCAGTGCCCTGCCCGGCCGGGATGCTGGAGCTGGGGGATGCTGGAGGGCAGGGGATCCAGAAGTGTGGGGCAGGGGGATGCTGGAGCCTGGGGTAAGGGGATGCAGGAGCTTGGGGGATGCTGGAGCCTGGGGTAAGGGGATGCTGGAGCCTGGGGGACGCTGGAGCCTGGGGTAAGGGGATGCAGGAGCTTGGGGGATGCAGAAATATGGGGCAGGGGGATACAGGAGCCCCCAGCAGCCCCTCTTTGCTTCCTCTGGTCTCCTCCGCACTGGGCAAACAGAGGTCTCCTCGGGTCGTTTCTGTGCTCGAGGAAGCTGCTGGGTTTCTCCCCTCGGCGGGGGATGTCCCACCGGCTCCTCGGTGGCATCTTGCTCAAGCTCCTTCCCAGCAATGGCTCACCGCTGCGGGACCTGGGCGAGCGGTAATGGCCCCGGCCAGGAGCTTGGGCAAGAGGCTGCGGTGGCGGCACCAGCCCCGGGGCAGACGCCGGGTCCAGCCAGGACATGGGGGGGCTGTGGGGAGCCCCCTGCCCGGCAGCGGGACGGGGACACGGAGCCACAGCCTGGGGCAGAGCTGGCCCCATGCCTGGCAGCTTGTCCCTGAGCTCGGGGATGTCAGCGCTAGCGCTAATTAAAACAAAATCAATTTTTTTTTTTTCTGGCAAAAGGGATGTTCTGGCGAGCGCTTTCCCCGCGTGAGCTCCCGTGTCTGCCCGCGCGTGACGGGCAGGGAGCAGCCAGCGGGGTCCGGGGGTTGCAATCAAAGTCAGCCGCTGCCCTGGGACAGCCTGGGGGCTGGGCACCCCTCAAACACCCGCCTTGCTGCCGCTCGGGAAACACGGACCCTTTCAGCAGCTCCTTTCCTTGGAAGCCACAATTAGAACTATTTTAACCGAAAGCAAACATTTCTCATGGAAATGCCGGCTCCTGGCCCGCAGCCGAAGGGTTTGTCCCGGGCAGATGCACCCGCCTGGACCCCGGGTTCTGGCTGCGTTTGGTGACCAGCCCTTGGAAATTTTTCACTTTTTGGAGAAAGGCGGGGAGGCTGGACGGGTGCTCCCTTGCCCTCCGCAGGGTCTCTGCTTCTGGGGTGGCAGCGAGCTCGTGGCTTTGCCGTTGGCTGTGCAGAACGGCTGCGGGGCCGTACCCCGTCCCTGGGCACCCCTGCGCCGTTTCGGACAGACCCCAGCCCTGCAGGGCGCTGTGTCCCTGTGTCACATCCTGTGTCACCAGGCAGCAGAGGACAGCGTCCAGAGGGGGACGGTGCTGCTGCCGGCAGGACAATAGCAGCCGTGGTTTTAATTCCCGGGGTTGAGTTGTGTGGAGCAGAATGAGACCGAGAGCAGCGAAACCGCAGGAGAAAGGTGGGGGGACAGTCCCTGGCGGAGGTGTGGTGGGGGTGGCTGGACTGGGATGGCACCGGTGTCCTCACTGGGCACGGAGTGGCTGATGTCAATCTGTGTCCCTGTGACCATCGCGCCGCTGCCCGGGACCATCCTTTCCCATCACAGCTTGGCATGAGTGCCGCTGCATCAACGGTCATGTAGGGAGACGAGGCACCGCGTGGGGACACGGGAGCACAGACCCGGCTGGGTGCGGGGGGACAGGGCCACCGAGACACCCGGGGTCCCTGTGCCGGACACCCCATCCCTGTGCGTGCGGCTGGGGCCGGGCTGTGCCTGGGGACGTTTCTCGCTGCGTTTCCGTTCGCCCAGCGCTCGCACGGCCGCCGTCGCTGCAGCGTTGGCTTTCCCAGGGCTGGAGCAGCGCCGCGGCCGGGCAGAGCGTGGGAGGAGGGCGTCTGTCCCGCTTCGGAAACACGAAACAATGAGAGAGGAACAATGGAGCCTCCTGCCCTTCACCCCAAATACCAAACGCCACCAAACTGGCGGAGCTCCCAGCAGCGCTGCCGGGGCAGCTCTCGGGTCCCCTGGCCTGGGCAGGGGGCTGCTGGTGCCTGTGCCACCTCCTCCTCCTCCTCAGCCCCGGCGAGGGATGCTGCGGGGGGCGGGTGCCCAGGAGCATCGCCGCAGGGCTGCCCGACCCGGTGCTGCTGCCAGCTGGCATTCCTGGCTTTGGAAACCACATGGCAGAGGTTTTGCAGTGTGGCTGTGCCGCGGGGAAGGGTTTTGTGAGCTCCTCGAGTCAGGTGAAGGCACTTTGTAGTGGCACAGGGACGTGGGAAGGTTTATAAAAGCATCCACGTGCCCGTAACGGGCTGTTATTGGGCAGAGATGCATTCGTTTGGTACCCAGGGAGATGCTCGGCGGGGTTGGGCAGAGCTGGGAGTCCCGGGAGGGGACAGATCTGTGCCCCAGCCAAGACGTGACCCCAGCATCCCCTCGCCTGGCCCCGGTGCTGCCAGTAGCCGATGGTCTTTCAACGCGTGGCTGCAGCGGGCGCTGGGGGAGCACCCTGCGGGGCTGGGGCCGAGCATCCCAGCGTCACGGGGCTCGGGGGGGTTGTTTGTCGAGCTGGGAGGGGATGGTGCCAGCCTGTCCCCATGGCACTGCCCGCACCGTGCCAGCCCTGTCGAGGAGCTGCTGTCCCTGGTGCACGAGCCCTCGCGGGTGAAACATCCTTCGCACAGCCCCAGCGCGCACCCAGCACCCCGGCCAAGCACATCTGGCTGAAAGCTGTGGGAGCTGCCCCGGCGATGAGGACACCAGTCCGGAAACGCTCGCTCCGCAGAGATTCCCCATCCCGTCCCGGCTCCGCTCCTGGCACCATCCCTGCCCCGTCGGCGGGCACAGGGCTGCGGGGTCTGCGGAGGGACGGTGCCCCTGGCTTGGTGGCAGGTTGCCCAGGATGGGGCTGGGATGTGGCACGGTGGCTGGGACCGGGGGTGGCCAAGCACCCAGCACGGGCAGGGGTCGGGCACTGGGGGGGCTCACCCCACGCTCTGCCATCCGCTGGGGTCCTGCAGCATCACTCTCCCCACCCCGTGTCCTGCATTCCCACCTTGATGTGTCACTGTTGTCACCTCTAGTGTCGCTCAGAGACAGGAGAGGCTGGAAGTCGCCTCTTTTCCTGCCAGGTTCAGCTGCTCGCCAGGAATGTCGATTATTCCCACAAGTCAACTTTCCCCCGCGCGGTATGTGTCCAGGGGTCAGGGCTGGCACCACATGAAAGCGGCGGGTATTCAATAACCCAGAGCCGTGGAGAGGCTCCAGTCCAGCTCCAGCCCTGTTCGGGGTTTATTGGTGCAGCATGCCTTCCCCATTTGTTTCCCATAAACAGCACATGGGAATGTTTAGGAGGTTTCAAACGGAGCTTTTTGCATATTCTCCCTTGTCTACAATGGGCTGCGCGGTAGTAGACAGTTTTAATTTACTTAAAACCATTTTTGCTTTTTGTTCTTCCAGAGGGTCGGGGCTGGTTCTGACCCAGTCACCCCATCTCGGCACAGCTCCGGAATCCTGGGGGGCTGGCAGTGGGACCCGGGACCCCCCCCCCATGGGGCAGCCACGCTCCCTCGCTCACCAAAAGAGGGAAAGGGACCCGGCGGGAGCTTGCCATTGTGAAATAACCCCCTTTTGGCCGTGACAATGACATGGGGACTCCCTCCTCGAAGGACACAGATCCCGGGGGGCAGCTGCTGCCCAGAGGTTGCACCCTGCAAGGCTGCAGGGTCCCCCTGGCAGAGGGTGATGCCCACCAGCACGTTGTGGGTGCGTCCGTGCCGCAGGCTCCGGGGAGCGTTTGCACCGTTTATCCGAGCAGGGGGGTGCGAATCCCTGCTCCCGGAGAGCCCGGAGTTCCCGTTCCTTGGCGGGATGCTCCCGGCCGCGGTGTCGCATGGAGCAGCCCCTGCGCCACGCTGGCACGGGACAGGCACGGATGCCTCCCGAGGTGATTTTTTGCCGCTATGAATGACTGCAATCGGCACGACTCAGCTGGTGGTAGCAGGTCCCTGCTAACGCACACGCACGGGCATCCACGGGCAGCGAAAGGCCAGTCCTCAAACAAGCAAACATTGACTGTCTGGTTTCCCAGCGCTGCCCGTCAGCCCCCGAGTCCCACCCCCGGTCACAGTCCCTCCGTGCGCTGAATACCGGCCGGTTCCCTTCAGGCAGCAGCTTTCACGCACGCCGGGGGCCAGACATTCTTGGTGCGGCGCTGCCGTCGCCCTGCCAGCCCCGCGCAGCCGCTGCTCACACCAGCACCTGCCCCACCAGAAAAAAGGCAAGAGGCAACCAAAGAGCTGACACCGGGATTCTTTTAATGCAGTTGCTTTTAAAATGCGGCCTGAAAATGACTTCGAATGGTCAACGATGAGAAACAATGAACCTTTTCCCTCTGTGCAACACGACCGTGCGGCACCTCTGCCTCCCAAAGCCACCAGCCGCTGCTGCTGCGCAGCGTCGCTCTCCACCAGCCACTCGGCCCCTTCACAGGACAACCATCGAGCGGGGCATCCAAACCCTCCCTCTGAAGGGACTCATTTGGGGAAAAAAGGGACAAGATGAGCCGTCCGGAGTCCAGGTGACCCGATGTTCAGCCAGAGAACCTGAACGAAGGGCAGCACGAGCGGCACTTTCACCTTACACTCAGGCACAAGCCCCAGCTCCTGTGGAAGGAAAAGCGACAGGCTTCAAGCTCCGAATTACCTCTGCGGATCTGTGCCTTCATGCTACGCCAAGGGATCTGAGGACTGAACGCCTGACTGCGTTTTTCTGGCTGAAGGCGATGGCAGAGGAAGTCGATTCGCCAGTATCCTGCTTGGTGAGATGTAACACCGCTCGCTGTATTTATTTTACGGAACAGCAGGTGCCGCACGCTGCCGACGCTCGCCAATTCAAGGAACACGGGAAATTCTGCTGTAGCCTAAACATCTGTGAGAAAATACCCCAGCACCACCTCCCCACCACGCAGTGTTTACACACCGTAACAGGAGACCAGGCTCCGCTTGCTGAAATCCATCAGCACCTCCCAGCCGTTAGTCCCAGCTCTGTTTTTTGTTCCGAGGACTTGCCACGCGGC